>CAUYLG010056437.1:0-30985 GCA_963573385.1 Cacajao melanocephalus
TTTGCCATACAGGCTCCCCTGCCCTGTCTCTGGCAGCCCTGTCACTTCCCAGCCCTGGTCTTGTCCTGGTGAGAGGCTTTGCCTGGTCCTCAGCCTGTGCTCTGGCCTCTTCTCATGTTGTCAAGGCCAGAGCCAGTCTCACGTCCCTGTGACCTGGCCTCCATGCTGCCTTGGCTCAGACACACTCCCTCTTGTGAACTTCCCATACCCTTTGATGGCCCTACCTACCCATGGACTCTTCAACCAGTGCCCGAGGGCATTTCCAAGAAGGTATTCCCTCTGGCTATCTTAGCGGTCTGCCCTGCCCAAGGATTCTGGGCCTTGTTCAGTGACCAGAGGTGCACCTGCCTGAGGTCTTTCTGATCTCTTCAGCACACTCTGGGGCAGGGTGCTGGTTAGGCTTCCCTCAGCCTGAGTAACTCCCTGACTTACTCACTCAGCAGAGAGTCTCTGAGCATCTCCTGTGTACCAGGCCTGGCCTTACGTGGCACACAGGGTTCCTGAGTCCATCAGACCAGGCTCCCTGCCCTCAGGAAGCTCACAGTCAAGAGAAGAAAGGTCTAAAGCACATGATTACCTTGGAGGATGACAAGCACTCTAAGGTCCAATGGGAGCAGGCTGGCAAGTGCTAAAACTCATCCGGAAAGTTTAGAGAAAGCTTCCTTGGGGAGGCGACGTCTCTACTGAGGCTCAAAGATCTAATAGAGTGGGCACAGTGGTAGGTGGCAGATGAAATGTTCCAGAACTGGCTAACAAGAGGAGACTGGTGACATCTCAGCTCTTGAGGGCAGGGTAGACAATCTGATCAAGGTGGCTCTCAGGTCATTCAGGTGGGTGGAGGTGCCAGCCTATGAGAGCAGGAACATTGAAGGAGGAGCGGGTGTGGGGAGCAGCTAGGGGTGGGGGCAGCAATGGTGAACTCAGTTCTGAGGTGCCTTTGGAATGTCTGCTTGGGAATACCCAGTACCTGGAGGGACTTGGAACACAAGGAGAGAGCTAGGAGTCAAAACGTCCAAGTGAAAGCCAAAGCAGGGAATAAAACATGCTGCTGAGAGAGGAAGGAAGGCTGAGCACAGAGCTGACGGACACCAACATTTAAGAAAGAATGTTCTGGAAAGAATGAGAAGGGGTGGTAAGAGAAGTGGGAGGAAAACCAGCAGAGGTTGCTGTGTGGAAACCAAGGGAAGAAGGGTCTCAGGAGGGGGTGATCAGCATGGAAGGGTGACCGGCACAGAAGGCTCGTGCAATATAGAATCACAGTGGGCTCTGCAGGCCGGATTTGGATCCTGGCTCCTCTGCTTGCCCTGTAGATAACCTTGGATAGCAGTTCAAGTGGGAGCCTCAGTTCCCACTATGTAAAAGCAAGCAATGATGGTGCCTACCTTTTAGCATGGCTCCGTTCACGTGACTGTGTTGTGAAGCACCTAGCCCAGTGCATGCCACACTTCATGTTTTCAACAGACAGTAGCTATGCCTCTGAGAATGAATTCACTCAGAGAACTGAGGTGCATGCATGAAATGATCCTTCCTCCAGAATATGCTGAACTAAGATGAAGTCTATTCTCCAAGAGAAGATTACATCAATCACTGAATCTATGGGAACAAGTGCCAAGTGGCATGAAAAGGAGCCAGAGAGAGGCTGCAGGCGTCCTCAGGAGGCACAGTCCCTGCTTCTGTCACCATGGTTTGTGCTTGGAAAGCTGCAGGCACAGAAGCTTGTTGTGGAGGAGAGACCTGTGAGCCAAGCCTGGAAGAACATCCAGGAGGAAGGGACAGCCTGAGCAAAGGCCCAGAGGGAGGAACCTGTACCTTCATGGGTGACTCTCGGGGCTCCCCGCTGCCCTCTGGTGCCAAGCTCAAGGGTAAATGGCTCCATATCTGGGCAACAAATTCACAACAGCCGCAGCTCCCAGCCCTGTACTCCACGTCACCAACACAGGGACGTGATCATTAGGTGATTATATTTTTAAGGCCCAAATTGTTTATTTGTTTCCCTGCCAGCTTTCATGAGGCCATCAGTCATTCCCCACACAGATAACATTTCTTATGTACATTGACAGAATAAATTACATGGTTCTCATCCGGCAAATCAACATTACAGGAGAACATTATCTTTTGCAAAACGCTGCCTGGGCACATCATAAATCCTAACCAGGTTTATTACATCTGTCTTGTCATAGATTCATTTTATTGAGAAGTGGAGTTTTTTATTTTCCAGATTAATAATCACATTAATAGATGAGATTCTTTTTAGAGGATTCTTTTCTTGGAGAAACCAAAGGAAGAATTTCACGACCTCAGAGCATGGTCACACTATTGACTGGTGCTATAAAACTGTCCTTGTCATGCTGACAGTATCCTCCAGGACCGGGAACTGAGAGCTCCTGACTCACTGGGGACTTTGGGCCGGCTCATGATCCCTTCTTTGCCTCTTATTTCAGAGCTTTTTCCCAAGAATATATCCAGAAGCTTCCAAGATGGTATCAAAGATGTATTGTGATATTAAACCAATCAAATGAATATTTAATGAGTAACTAGCAAGTGTGCAACTGACAGACCAATGGAGGAAAAAACACGAAACCCACTTGGAACAAGAAGAGAATAATTCAGGACAGAATCCTCAGAGTTGAGCTCCCTTCCTTGTCTGCCTCCCAACAGTGGGTGGCTCAAACACCCAAGGTGGGTGACCTGCTAGCTCTGAGATTCTTTCTCCTCTTTTTGTTAAGTGAGAAGACTGATCTAGATTAGGAGCTGGAAAACTGTGGCCCATGGGCCAAAACAAGCCCAACACCTGTTTTAGTAAACAAGGTTTTACTGGAACACAGCCTCTCCCATTTGTATATTGTCTGTGGCTGATTTTGCACAAAGGCAGAGCTGAGTAGCTGCAACAGAGACCTTCTAGCCTGCACAGCCTGAAATATTTACTCTCTGGCTCCCTACAGAAGAAGTTTGCTGGCCTCTGGTCTAAATAAACTCCAGATGGACAATTTGCAGCCAAACTGTGGGATCTGTGCTGAAGTGCTCATAACATGGATTTGACTCCATTGTGCTAAATGCTTTTCTTGCATTATCTTATTTAATTCTGGTTCTATTCTACAGATGAGGAAACTGAGGCTTCAAGTGATCCAGGGACTCTTCTAAAATCACCAAGAGGCAGAGGTAGGCGGAGTCAAGCTAGGAACTCAGACCTGTCCAGTGCCAAAATCTTTCTTACCTTTCTAGGAAATGGCCTGGGTACCATGGAGAGGTTAACTAGTGAGGTTGGGGGACATGAGGAAACTTCTCAGGGGACCTCAAATTTGGCACTTAAGATGTAGAAGAGTGGAGAGAAAAGGGGAGGAACTCCCAGCAGTGAGAGCCCAGGAGAAGAGGAGGTGACTGCTATGCATTACAGGGCTGGGCCCTGGTGTATCGGTGAGAGAATGACTTCTGCCTGCAGCTGCCATAAAGGGCATGGACTCATTTAAGCCTTACAGATGAACTCAAAGGTGGGTACTTCTATAGTCTCCACTCAACAGATGGAGGAAAGCCCAGAGAGGTAAGTGCCAGCCCAAAGTCACACAGCAGGTGAGTAGTGTTTCCTCTTCACTCATGTGGTTTCAGCAACTTCTTTGCACAATGTCAGGCAGTCTCACCTGGAGTAAGAGAGAGAGCTGGTGGGACACTTTAGGGATTTAAAAAAAAGTGAGATCACTTCAGCCATGGGGCTGTTAAATGGGGGTAAAATAGTTAAATAGTATTTAACTATTTAAATAGTATTTAACATATTACATATTATCAGGAATGATGGGAAAATAAAGCAAAGCTAAAGTGAAGAAATATAACGTGTCTAGTTCAGAGTTTAGCACAGAGCCTCTCACAGGGTAGGTTCTGGGAGATGAGTTGTTCCCTCCTTTTTTTTTTGAGACAGAGTCTTGCTCTGTTGCCCAGGCTAGAGTGCAATGGCATAATCTCAGCTCACTGCAACCTCCGCCTCTCTGGTTCAAGAGATTCTCCTGCCTCAACCTCCCAAATAGCTGGGATTACAGGTGCCCACCACCACGCCCGGCTAATTTTTGAATTTTTAGTAGAGACGGGGTTTCACCATGTTGGCCAGACTCCTAGTTTTTTAAGGATGATCACCAAAGCCCAATCAACCTGCATCATGAGACCAAGACTGAGACTGCATCTGTTAGGCTCTGATGTCCAACAAAGGCAAGAAACTCAGCTTCACAACCTACTAACAGTGTAACCGAGGAATGCTCTATCATCTTGCACCTCAGTTTGCTCACCTGTAAAACGGGTGATAATAAAACTTATTTCATAGAGTTGTTTTAGGGACAGTGAATGAGGGAAAACACAAAAAGATGGTTCTCATAGGGCCTGGCCCACGTGAGCTTGGTGAATGTTAGTGAATGTGAGGATGGTGATGACAATCCCTAAGACGCTGCCTGGGAAGGAGCTGCCCCCCAGTCCCTGGCCTCTCAGCAGGGAGTGGGTTGCTGATGAGTCAGGCCTGAGCATGTTAATGTGCAAAGTCTCTCTCCCTGTTTTTTTTTCTTTTTAGCACGAAAATCTCTCCTAGCACCTCTCATTATCCACTTCATCAGTCTGAAACCATCGGCTAATTGCACTCCCCAGCAGCCCCTCCCTCCCTGCCTCTTCAACAAGCTCAATAGGACCCAGCTGCCTCCCTCTTTGGGGCTCCCCTGGGGAGTTATAAACATAATGTAGCAGGCAATGCCACGACTGCCTTCTCTGGGCTCCCTTATTGATCCCCTGCTCCTCTCCTACGTCCCCACCCCGCAGGAGAATGGCCACAGGACAGCCAAGGGCAGCAGGGTGGGTGGAAAAGGGAAGTGAAGCTACAAGAAGATTTCATAGTTTACTCTTGTCCTTAGGTCTGCGAGATTCTAACTCCTAACTGGCTGTGATCCTTGAGAAAGGGAAACACAGGAGGTGAGTTTGACATTCACCCCAGCTTCCTGCCAGGGGGCCCTTTCCAAACCTGGAACACAGATTTGGAAAGAGAGAAAAGAGGTCTCAGTGCAAGAAGGAATCAGTAGAGTGTGAGGCAGCTGGAATTTGTGGAGCAGGTTGCAGGACAGTTGGAACATGCACAGAGAAGGAGCAACAGGAATATATCTAGTATTTGCCGTGATACTAAGCCGTGCATGGACAGGGTGAGACTGTGCTGCCTGGCAGAGAACAGCTCCTGGCCTGCAGCGAGCCAAACTACTTTGTCGGAGGTCACATAGGGCTGGGAGATAGTGGAGCTATGACAGCCAGAGTGGAGATCTTGCTGAATACCCTAGGCATCCAGCAGACTCCAAGAAAGCTCTGCATTAAGGACCACTCTACACTCACCCTAAGAAAGCCTAAAATTTATTCCTGACAGAGTCAAGCTGACTCACCAGCAAATTAACTGCCTACCACAACAAAAACACTACACTCTTTAAAAGAGGACAATAAAAAATTTGTATCTCCGTAACACAGCATTCACATTGTCCAGCGTATAATTTTTTAAATACCAAAAATGCAAAATAGGGAAATATAACCTATAACCACAAGAAACATTTACCTAGAGGTGATGCGGGTGTTAGAATTTGCAGTAAAAAACTTTAAAACATCTGTTATAAATATGTTTAAGGATTTAAAGGAAAATACGTATGAAAGGAGTGAATCATGGGAAACCTCAACAGAGAAATGTAAACTATGAAATGAATCAAATAAAAATTACAGAACTGAAAAATGCAATACTTGGAATGAAAAATTAACTAGATGAGCTTAACAATAGACTGGAAACTAAGAGCAGTGAATTTGAAAACAGCCTGTGAAACCGTGAAAACTAAAGTACACAGAGAAAAAGGAATAGAATCTCAGTGACCTGTGGGACATTACCAAGGATTATAACATAAATGAAATTAGAGCTCAAACAAAAAAAGGAGAGAGATGGGGCAGAAAAAAATTTTGAAAGAAATAATGACAGTCAAGAGAATGAAAAGACAAGCCACAGAGTGGAAAAAATATTTGCAAAAGATATATTTGATACAGGACTGTTGATCAAAATATACGAAGAATTATTGAAACTCAACAATTCAGAAAATAAGCAACTCAATTTAAAGTGAACAAAGTATCTGAACAGATACTTAATACAGATGGCAAATAACCATATGAAAGATGGGCTTTCATAAATGACATACAGATGGCAAATAAGCATATGAAAAATCCTCAATATCATATATCATCAGGGAATTATGAATGAAAACAATGAGATATCACTACACACCTATTAGAATGGCCAAAATTTAAAACACTGACAACACCAAATGCAAACAACAGGAATGCCTCATCCATTATTGGCGGGTACGCAAATGGTACAGTCACTTTGGATAACGGTTTGGCAGTTTCTCTTGTTTTTTAATAAAACTAAATATACCCTGACTATGCAATCCAGCAATCACTCCCCTCAGTATTTACCCAAATGAGTTGAAAATCTATTTCCACTCAAAAACCTGCAAAGGAATGTTTACAGCAATTTCATTTATAATTGCCAAAACTTGGACGAAAACGAGATGTCCTTTAATAAATGAATAAGTAAACATACTGTGGCACCATCCATACAATAGGATATTATTTATCCCTAAAAGGAAATAAGCTATTAAGCCCTGAGAAGACATGGGGGAACCTTAAAGGCATATTGCTAAGTAAAAGAAAACAAACTGAAAATTGTATATGATTTCAACTACATGACATTCTAGAAAAGATTAAATAATAAGACAGTAAAAAGATCAGTGGTTGCCAGGAATTCAAGGGAGAAAGAAACAGGAATGAATATGGAGCACAGAAGATGTTTTGAGCAGGAAAATTATTTCATATGATGCTGGAATGATGAGCATGTGTCACTACATAGTTGTCAAAACCCATAGAATGTGTAACACCGAGAATGAACTCTATTGTACACTATGGACTTTGGTTGATAATCATGTGTTGATGTTGGTTCAGTGGTTGTAATAAATGCACCACACTGATGTGGGATGTTGATGGTGGAGAGGCTATATGTGTGAGAGGTGAAGGGGTATATGAGAAGTGTGTGCTTTCCATTCAATTTCACTGTGAACCTATATCTTCTCCAAAAAGCAAAGTCTACCAATTTTTTTAAAGACTTAAAATGTTTCAAATGTGATGACAATGTCAACCCACAAATCCAGAAGCTTAGCAAATCCCAAGCAATATAAACAACACACACACACACACACACACACACACACATGCCTCTGCCTTTATCACCATCACCAAAACAATAATAACATTTCTGAAAAACAAAGTAAAAGAGAAAATCCCAAAACAAGATGCAGTAGGTAGGGGAATGAAAAAAATCATTGATTTACCATTAAATACAATGCAAGTCAGAAGGCAATGGAGATCTTAAAGTGCTAAAAGAAAAAAGCCCATCGCTCTAAGTCTGTATTCAGAAATCATTCAAAAATGAAGATGACATAGAGAAATTCTGAAATAAATAAATGCTGAGAGGATTCATCACCAAGCTAAAGAAGAATGGTACCAGATGGAAGCTAAGATCCTCATCAAGGAACAAAGAACACCAAAAATGATAATATATATGAGTAAATGTAAAATACTTTTTCCTTAATTTTTGACTTATTTAAAAGAAAAATGACTATTTAGAGCAAAAATAATAGCATTGCATTGTGGAAGTTAACATATGTAAAAATAAAATAAATGTCAAAAATAGAGCAAAGGAGGGAGGAAATAGAAGTATACTGTTGTAAGATTCTCACATTGTATGTGAAGTGGAATAATATTAATTCAAGATAGACTTTGTTAATTTAAGAATGCATATTGCAATTCCTAGAGTAACCATCTAAAACAGATGTAGATAAAAAGCTAGTAGATGAGATAAAAAATAGAATGTTAGAAATTCCCATGAATTTAAAGACGGCAGAAAAGAAGAAAAGAAAAAATAGATATCAAATAGCAAAATGGTACATTTCAACCCAACCAAATCAATAGTTACAGTAAATGTAAGTGAACTAAACACTCTAATTAAAAGGCAAAAGTCGATGATTTAAAGAAATAATACTCAACTATATCCTATTTGTGAGATACCCACTTTAAATGTAAAATACAGAGAGGTTAAAAATAAAAGGATACAAAGAAAATATGTTGTGAAAGACAAAGTAGATTCAACACAAGAACTATTACTAGAGGTAAGAAGGGACATTCATATGAGAAAACAGTCAATTAACCAAGAAGACAGAACAGTCCTAAATGTGTGTGTATCTAATAACAGAGTTTCAAAACGGTGAAGAAAAACTGACAGAACAAGACCTGGGTGCTTCACATCATGTAATTTATATCTTGTGGATGCAAAGTTCCAGCATGGGGTTCTCCTTTTCACCTTGATCCACCATGATGGAGAACAGGAAGAGCTTTATCTTGATAAAAAGTAAACTATACATTTGTAGAAGTTTTTGGGGTTTTTTCGTTTGTTTTTCACTGAGAACTTTTTTTTTTTTTGGCCTTTTGAATAGAAATGGGAATTTATTTGCAAGGAAGGGTGATTCCATCACACTTCTGCTGGAACCAGCACATGGCCTCCTCTTTTCTGACTCTGTGTTTGGCTCTGATGCAGCCTGTCCTGTGCTTCTTGTCTGCCTACACAGCACATAGAAGTTCAGGCCATAAGGGAGTGTAAATTAGTTCAACCACTGTGGAAGACAGTGTGGCAATGCCTCAAGGATCTAGAAATAGAAATACCATTTAACCCAGCAATCCCCTTACTGGGTATATACCCAAAAGATTATAAATCGTTCTATTACAAAGACACATGAAATGCCCATCAATGATAGACTGGATAAATAAAATGTGGCACATATACATCATGGAATACTATGCAGTCATAAAAAATGATGAGTTCATGTCCTTTGCAGGGACATGGATGAAGCTGGAAACCATCATTCTCAGCAAATAAACACAAGAACAGAAAACCAAACACCACATGTTCTCACTCATAAGTGGTATTGAACAATGAGAAGACATGGACACAGGGAGGGGAACATCACACACCAGGGCCTGTTGTGGGGTGAGAGAGCTAGGGGAGGGATAGCAGGGGGTGGGGAGGTTGGGGCAGGATAACATTAGGAGAAATACCTAATGTAGACAACGGGGGGATGGATGCAGCAAACCACCATGACATGTGTATACCTATGTAACAATCCTGCACGATCTGCATGTGTACCCCAGAACTTAAAGTATAATTTAAAAAAAAAGAAGTCCAGGCCATACATACCAAAGCTTGGGTCATATTTGATACCCAGATTGATGTGTTCCTGGATCCCAAACCAAAGTTTCCAGTGTCCGAGAAGTTGTTTTTTTCTTAACTCATACTCCCGCACATTTAGATCCTTCTCCAAGATTTCGTCTGCCTTGGCCCCTCAAACTGTGCAATGGACAGCAATCTTTTCATTTATCCGGATGCCAAAGGATCTGACAGTGTATCTAGCTTTGGAAAACATGGGGGTCTGCCCTGCGAGCTGCTCCAACACCTTGGCTGCTCAGGTCAGTCTGTCTCTACTCTTCCCAGCACAGACGTTGAGACAGAGCTTTTGGATGCAAAGTTCCCGCATGGGGTTCTCCTTTTCACCTTGATCCACCATGATGGAGAACAAGAAGAGCTTTATCTTGATAAAAAATAAAATATACATTTGTAGTTTTTTGTTTTTTGTTTTTTTTTTTTAGACAGGCTATCTAGCTCAGGAATAAGTCTGGGGCTTAAGGTCAAGGCCTAATCAGCCACTGTCTTGACACAGTCTCAGAGAGTTGGGCCAGAGCTCTCAAATCCCTCCTACCTGATACCAGGGAGGAGCCAGTGGTTGGGTCAGGACAGAGCCAATAGTTTCAGGTGAGAAATAAGCAAGGGAGGTGCTAGATAGTGCTCAACCCTCTCCATAGGCTGGTAGACAACACATGGGAGGGAGCAAGTCATTGACGACCCAATTTCCTGTTTCAGCACTTTTATTTTCTTCACAATATTTAACTACAATTTGTAATCATTGCATCTATCCTTGTGTTCATGATTTAGTGTCTGTCTCACCCTGGGTCTATAAATCCCATGAGAGCAGAAAGCATGTCTGTCTTTTTCATCATCTTATCCTAAGCCTTGGATTCAGTGGCTGACATGTCAGAGCACCCTTGATAATCAGTCATTGGATAAAGGAGTGAATAAATGAGTGAATGAAGGAAGAATAGAAGGGAATGGAAGAAAGGAAGGAGAGATCCATTTTCTATTTTCCCTAGAAGAGCTAAGGCAATGTCATAAAGAGCATGAGGTCAAAACTACAAACCCTCAGGCCTCTTTCGCCACCCCAAAGTTTTCTAATAACTCCTGCAACTTCTTGCTAGGCTGCCCTAGCCCTGTTTCTGCCCTGCCACCTGAGCTCCTGACCTGTCTGTCAGGCTCAGTAGCTGGGCAGCAGGACCCCTGAGGACCATGAGATCTTGGTCGAAATCCTCTTCTGTTTCCTGCAAGGACGTCCCCCTCTCTCTGGACTTCAGTGTGTCCTGCACTAAATCAGACTTTTGTCTGCCAGAGCACAATCTCAGCTCCCTGAGAGAGGAATGCACAGTCATTGATCAAAGACTCTTAATTTGCTGCCCCCCCCACCTCATAGCCACAATGAGCCATTTTCCAGACAATAGCCATCATCACTGCCTTTGTACAGGCCCAGGCATCCTGAAATTGAGCCTCCAATTTCCTTGTAGACATGCACAGGAAATAGAAAATCTATGCCATTCCCTGGAGGCAGATTGGCAGTTGATTCCAAAGCACGCTGGGTGCCTACTCCCCAGGGTGCAGAGGGGACAGATGACCTGGCCAGCCGGGGGAGAGGTCTAGCTCCCATGGCCAGTCCTCCAGGGTAGGATTAGCATCTCCCTGGAAGCTGAGGCCCCCTTAACTGCTCTATTTGTATCACCCACCCACTCACTGCTGTACAGGGCAGGGCTCTATCTGCTGGGGTCACCCCAGGAAAACCCTGCAACCCTGAGTCCCAGAGTCTTGTTTGTAGGAGGGTCCCTTTGCTTCCTGGATCTTTATTCAGGGGACTAGAACTCAGAAAGGAATGCCCCATCTAGGAAGAAGCTCTTGAAGTTACCAAGTCATGCTGAGGTAGGAGGCGCCCCTTTATTCCATTTCCCAAAGGTCAGCCTGTAGACACTTCCAACTCATATATCTGAAAACGCCATTTCTCCTGCTTAAACCTCTGACTGTGAGTAGAGGGGCTCCACAGCTGTGTTGAACATGATCTTAAATATTTTGAGACAGTCAGGGAAATTTGATAGGACTGGGTATTACACAATAGAAAGGATTTATTGTTAATTTTGTTGGGTGTGATAATATCACTGCTGTTGCATAAGAAAACATCCACATTTTTTAGAGATATATGCTGCAAGAGTGGCAGGACACGCTATCTGGAATTTGTTCTTAAACACTTTAGTACAGAAAAACAAAAAGGAAAGAAAACTATCGTAAAGCAGAATCCAGGCTCAAGAAGATGAGATGCTCAGATTGATAATGTCTGCCATAGGCAGGGAAGAGGCAGCTGGGGTCGGGGTGGAGGGAATGATGGGACACCAGCCACGCCTTGGCCATCCTGGCTGGTCCCTCATCTGCCAGACAAATGTCTACTTTGCCCTTCAGGCCTACTTCAAAGAATACCTTAGTTATTATCAATTAAGTAGGAGTTGATAGGTTTAAACGATTCAGTCTTGTTTATTTATTCTGCTGTTGCTCTAGGACAAACCAAAAAATAAGAACTATCAGGGCCTTGGCCTAACAATTGCTGCTATGAATTGACTTTATATGAAAGCACCGACTTTCTGGCTGGGTGTGGTGGCCCACGCCTGTAATACCAGCACTTTGGGAGGCCGAGGCGAGCAGATCCATTGACATCAGGAGTCCAAGACTAGCCTGGCCAACATGGCAAAACCCATCTCTACTAAAAATACAAAAATTAGCTGGGCATGGTGGCATGTGCCTATAATGCCAGCTACTGGGGAGGCTGAGTCAGGAGGATCGCTTTGAACCTGGGAGGCGGAGGTTGCAGTGAGCTGAGGTCGTGCCACTGCCTTCCAGCCTGGGTGACAGAGCAAGACTCTGTCAAAAAAAAAAAAGTACTGACTTTCTATTTTAGACTCAAATAAACAATTTTGCCTTTCCTTATTTGCAAGTAGGAAGGGATATTAATAGCTGCCTCTTAATAGATGTCTAACATGTGCCAGGCACTGTGCCAAGTGCTGGACGTGTATCCTCTCATTGATCCTCACAACAACCCCACAAGCTAGGGCTGTACTACCTCCATAGTTCAGGTGTCAGTTGGAATCACTTGTGCAAGTCCACACAGAAGGTAAGCCCTTGAGTTAGGATCTGACATCAAGCTCTGTAATACCAAAGGCATTGCTCAAGCATTATACTCTCTCACCTCTCACCAAATACCTGGACAAAGTACGTATAAACTTGGGGGCCACAGGAAAGAGCTGGGAGTTTGCGGCCTGGAGAGCCAGAGAGAAAAATAAAGAGAGACCAAATTCCAAAGGACAGCTGCAGAGAGCTGCTAACCTCAGAGAAACTCTCTGCTCTAACCAAGAGAGGGAAAGAGAAAGCACCATCTGCAAGCAGCTCCCAGCACACGGAGAGGAACCGCTTCCTGGACAGCTCAGAGCAGCTGCTCAGAAGCCACCAGGAAAGGGCTCCCGGCTGTGAGGGCTCCCGGTGGCTGGGACCACTTCCCTGAAAATTTAGCCCACTTTGGGGCCAGCACTCTGTCAGCTAGTGAAGGTCTGAAAACTGGGGGATTCAATAAGCGAAACTGGGAACACACATTTGAGGCTCCATGAATATAATTCTAACTGGGCATAATCCTTTGTTTAGGGATTTTCTTGTTTTACGGTAATCATCTGAGTCAAAATTTCTGTCTGAGTTTGGTTATTTCTGTAGGATTTAAATTTTTATCAGTAACTAAATATTTTACCCAGTGTTCTGGGATGGGGTGTGCTGTCAACACAGAATGCAAAGTTCCAACATAGGCATTGAATGCGTGGCTCCTGCAAGGAATCTGATATTCCAACTGAAGCGAAATTTATTTAGAAATAAGGAAGGGTTGCTAGTCTACAATTCTCTGTTTTCTGTTTCTGTATTTTTTTTTTTGTCTTAAAAAAGGACTCCAAGATTTCCCCCAGGAATGTATGAGAATTGCTTGTAGTAATTTAGGACGGAGGTTAGACATAAGAAAGAATTGCTAGTCTAGAATTCCCTGTGTTTCCTGTTTCTGTATTTTTTTCCTTAAAAAAGGACTCCAAGATTTCCCCAGGAATTCATGAAAATTGTTTTGTAGTAATTTAAGATGGAAGTTAGTGAATGTAATATGAATGAGGAAGCGGAAGCTCTAACAGGTGTGAGATTTCAGCTGAAATATTAGGAATGAGGCATGAGCTCATGGGAATTGTCCAGTTTGAACTGAGTGCATATGTCCAGTTGCAGTGTGGATTTCAGTGTAGTTAGCCGGCATTTGTTTTGTCTATGATCTTTGAGATCCTTCATTGGCTGTTTCTCTGATAAGGGTTTGGAGAAACCAAAACTACAGTGATAAATGGCTAAGACAATAGAGTTAGCACCAGAACTTTACTCAGTGTCCTAAAAAAGCTCTCCGTGACCCCAGGTTCTACAGCCTTCCAAAATCAACCTTCTCCTTAGAAGCTAGATAGTGATAGTCCAAGTCCCCAGACGGCTTATCTGAAAGAAAGCCTGGCTGTTCATCAGGTTTCTCTCCCCATGAGATCTCCGGAAATCCCCAAGGAAGGCTTCTGTGTCTCACAGAGCAGCCCTGATCATCACTTGAACATCAAGCAGCTGCCTGGCTTTTGGGCAACCTGTTCCTTCATCTCCGTGTTGCATTTCTTTGGATTATTTCTGCTCTCTTAAAAGTCCCATCCTAAATTCCCCCCGAGAACAGCAAAAACCAGATTGTAACGTTTAACACAATTTTACTGAAGGTGCGTGGGGAACCGAACAGGATTGCAGTGTGGAGTGCTGGCTCGCGCTCTCTCTCTCTCTCTCTCTCTCTCTCTCTCTCTCTCTCTCTTTCTCGGATCCAGCCTGACACTGTGCACACAGAATTGCTTTGTCTCTGTCTTCCCAACATGAGTGTAGATCCTCATCCCCATCCCAGTCTTCCCTGGGGTCCAGCAAGAAAGAAAAAGGTATCTCCAGTCTCTGCTTCCCGTGAACTGCAAACCGCTAACAGCCCAAAGTGGAGACTCACGGTTAACATTATGGTGAAGAGCGGTTTCATTCTTCACTGCCCTGCAAATTCCATTTCAGAAAAGAATGTTTTTGACTTACAGCTGTGAAACCAAAATCTCATTAAACTATGTCGTACGATATAATTTGCCCACAAGTAAAATACAAACCTCCCCTTGGATAAACAGGAAGTCATCCGTTTTGAAAACAGCGGCTTCTCCTGCCACTTCTAGCCATCCACATTGAGGTCTGCCTTTCCGCTCCAGACCCGGCAGCTGAGAAGGACCTGCAGTGTCTAAGCCACATTCTCTCTGTGTTCTGTTTTGTTGTACCTGTTTCCCCAAGGAGGACATCCTATAGTTGAGCCCTGTGCCCCAGAAATGCCTTCGTACACAGTAATTCCTTGTGAGGTACAGGATGCCTGGAGGAATGGGTGGTTTGGGATCAGGTTAGGGAGGCAAAATAGAGAAAAGGCCTTTGAGGGCTGCTGGAGGCAGCATTTGTGGTCCAAGGAGAGGAGAGGAATAACAACATTGGCAGTGAGACTGTGACAAGAGGAAAGACAGTAAGTATTAGCTGACCTATGTGGAGAGAGTATTAGCTGACCTCTTGAAAAGCTGACCTATGTGGAAAGAAGACAGCCAGGGCCGGCCTCTTGACAGCACCCCAAAGCCCGCGACTTTTGAAACTCCTTTATCATTACATCGTGTTTTGTTCAAGGGTGCCTTGGCTTTGGTGTTTCTGGGAAATGTTTGAGTTTTCTCTTTTTAAAGTACTTCAGACTCCTTGCCCTGATGTGTCTTAATCTATGCCTCTCAAACTGGAACACATTTTTCCTACTCACCAGGGCGATGGAGCCGTGTGCTGGAGCATACCTGGAGCCACAGAAGGCCTCATATTCATGGCATGTGGATTTAACTAACACAATGGCCTGGGGGCAGAGTGCATGCCATTTTGGAGTTTTTTATACAACTTTATCACAAGGCAAAATCATCAGCCTTCTGCTTTTCCATTTCATCTAATTTCGTGATTTCTTTTTCATGAAAGATTGGAGTTTACTTTTTAAAAAAGTTTTCATCAAAGTAATTCATGAACACAGTTTAAATATATAATCATATAAAAAACTTCTCATGAAAAAGCCTCATGCCCTGCCCTATCCCACCCATCCCCCCAGCCTGCCTTCCCCTGAGGCAATTATTTATCATTCTTTAGAACTTTTCTACTAGTTAGCTCCATTTTTCCAAATAATATGCTTAAACTGCTGTTTATTGATCCATGCATTTGACTTTCCCTATTTATTTTGAATTATGATGGATATGGGTTTGGCTCTTTCATTCTCCCAATCTGCACTGCCTCCTACAGCAATTTCACTACTACTTTTAGTTAAATAAATAATTCATGTTGTAAAATAGACATTGACTGGTTGGTAGCCAGTAACATCCATTTTCCTCTCTCTTGGAACTGTGCCTTGATTCCCATTTGGAATGGAAACCCACCCATTTCCCTAGTCAGTGGACACTTTCTTGAAAAGCTGACCTCATCTCCAGCTACAAAGGTAGCTTCTGATTGGCTGAACCCCATCCCTCAAGATATAGTGACTGGTTCAAGAAAAGGCAGGTTACCTAATATCAACCAATGAGAAGTCTGCTGGAGGAAGGTGAGAGCATGCATTTCCTTGCTCTTCTGCAAAACTAGAGAATTATTCTTTCCCTGGTGGACATGAATAAGGAAAATTAAAGTCCCTAAGTGCTGGAAGCCACCTTGCAACCTCGGGAAAAGCCAGTTTTACTTTAAATAGATACTGCAGAAGGCCAAGAGGAGAAATTAAAAGATTTTAGAGGGCCCCTGAATCAAACCTCATCTGTAGGCTAAACTGCCTTCTGTCAAGTATGTAACAGAAATACTGTAATTTCCTTTATGGTTTAAGCCACTTTGAGTTTTTAGTTACTTGCAAAGAAGAGATTCCTCACCAACATAAAGGTTTATATCAATGTAATACACAACAAATTATGTGTGATTTTACTGCAGAGTTAAGTAGTGTGTGATTACAATTCCCTTCATGTGTAGGATTCTGATAGTCTTAAAAAACTATTATTTTACTTGCAAAATTTTCCACACACATATCCTTAATTCTTTCCACATACTCACCTCCAACCTCTTTCATGCTCCACTGGTGGCCTCTGAGCTGTCAGACTGAGCCTTCTCTTCAACTCTCTCCTGAGTTAAATCCACCCATTCCTGGATCCCATGACTTCTCCTTTTTTAGATTATTCAGCATTTACTGGAACATTTTCTCAAAGCTTCCTATGAAAGAGAGCCAAATTGTCTATGAATGAATGAATGAAGATGTCTTAACTTTAACCTCACACTTGACTATTAGTCTGGCAGTGTGTACAATTATAAGTTGAAAATTATATTCTGTAAGATTTTAATGCTATTACTCAATTGCTTTCTCATATCCAATGTTTCTACTGAGAAGTCTGGTGTCTTTCTAATTCTATTCTTTTGTATGTGGCATCTTTTGCATTATTTTGCTCTTTGGGAGCTTTCAGGGGACCCAATTCTGGGTTTTAAATCCTCTCTATGATATACATCAATGTGGCTCTTTTTTTATTCTCATTGGGATGTGTCCACTATGGGCCTTTCAATACATAGCCTGGTTGGTGTTCTTAATTTTTTAAAAAAAAAAAAAAGTTTTAGATTATTTCCTCTGTTTCTGTCCCTATGTTTCCAGTCTTCTTTCTTTTTTTTTTTTTCCTTCTTTCTTCATTACCTTCTCTCTGGAATCTTCTTATTCAGATGTGGAATTTCTAGGTTGTATTCTCTATGTCTCTCCTCATTATTCTTATATTTTTCAACTCTTTATCTTTTTTTCTGCTTTATATCATATTTCCTTGACTTTGTCTTCCACCCATTTTTAAAATTTAGCTATCATTTTTATTTCCACAAGCTCATTATACGTCTTGCTCTTATTTTATAGATGAAATACTTTCTTATAGCCCTCTGAGAATATTTATTAGAATTGGGGTGGTAGTTGTTTTGGAAGTTTTTTTCTTTTCCCTATATTATCTCTGTGGGTTTTCTTTTCCCCCTAAATAGAGACGAGGTCCAACTATGTTGTCCAGGCCGGTTTCAAACACCTGAGCTCAAGTGATCCTCTTGCCTTGGCCTCCCAAAGTGGTAGGATAACAGGCATAAGTCACTGCACCTGGCCCCAGTCAATCGATTTTTGACAAAGGTGTCAAGAACACACAATAGGGAAAGGACAGTCTTCAAGAAGACAATATCCATGATGAACATTGATGCGAAAATCCTCAGTAAAATACTGGCACACCAAATCCAACAGCACATCAAAAAGCTTATCCATCATGATCAAGTCAGCCGCATCCCTGGGATGGAAGGCTGGATCCCTTCCTTACACCTTATGCAAAAATTAATTTCAGATGGATTAAAGATTTAAACATAAGACCTAATACCATAAAAACCCTAGAAGAAAACCTAGGCAATACCATTCAGGACATAGGCATAGGCAAGGACTTCATGACTAAAATACCAAAAGCCATGGCAACAAAAGCCAAAATAGACAAATGGGATCTAATTAAACTTAAGAGCTTCTGCACAGCAAAAGAAACTATCATTAGAGTTTTGTCTTTGTGAGTTCATGACTATTTTATTCACTTTTTAAATTATTGCATTAGTTGTTTTGAAATGAGAAGAAAAAAGATAAAGGTGTATGGTCAATCCATTATTTCAACTGGAGTTTTCTTAAACCTTTTTGATATGCAGACAAAATAAGTACTTTTGTGTTTCCCGGAGCTCAGTTGTATTAACAGTATAGTTAGAACTAGGATTAGAGCCAGTGATCAGAGAATGTGCCAAGACTGCAGAAAGCACAAACGACAGTGACACTGCTGCCCACACGGCTAGGCTATGCCACCAGACTAAAAAAACGGTAGGGTAGAGGTCACAGAAAAATGCAGACCTAGATTTTTGGAAGTAATCATCTTTTCTTTTAGAAACAAAAAATTTCTTGTACAAATTATTCAAAGTCCTGACAAAAATGCACTTCATTAAATATTTTATTTACAAAACGTGAAAAATAGGCTTATTTCAACATCTGGCCCCAGTGGATTGCTGGCATCTTATGGTATGGGTTTCATTATTCTTATATCATTTCATAATGCAATCATTTTTAAATTACATGTTCAAATGGGATCATGGATCAATAATTAAACTAGGAAATCTGAAGTAAAATTTGAAATTAGTAGGAAAATGCCACCCACATATTGATGAAAACTCAGACTCTAAAGTATCAAGAGCGTCGTATCCTTATTCTAGTCACTGAAGTTTCCCACAAAGATTTGAGAATCAAGATGCTAACGCAATGTAGCAGCAATTGGGGGATGGGCAGGATGGCTTAAAGTTTATTTAAAATATGAGTTTTATTGTTGTGGACTACAATTGAGCCTAAACTAGCATCTCCATTTCAGAAAAGCCTGGAGCAATAGCTTTGTGTAACTATCACTCTTGAAGGGCTATTTTAAACCTAATATACAATCTATTAGGAGAGTTAAATTAGAAAATAGTAATGATATGAAAAACGAATAGAGACAATACCAAAAATATATATATAGTGTCAATACCAACAACCAAATTCAGCACTGAAACTGGATTTCTCTTAGATTACTGGTAAGAAGGCAAAATGGCATAGCCATTGTGAAAAGTAGTTTGGCAGCTTCTTAAAACATTAAGCATATACTTACCATTTATGCAGCAATCATATTCCTGGGCATTTATCTCAGAGAAATACAGCCTGCAAAACTGTGAGCCAAATAAATCTCCTTTCTTTATAAATTACTCAGTCTAGGGTACTCCTTTATAGCAACACAAGTGGAGTAAGAAAATCCAACACTCTCACTTCTGGTTGTACACCCAAAGGGAATGAAATCAGGATGTTGAAAAGATATCTGCACTCCTGTGTTTATTGCAGCAATAACCAAGATATGGAGACAACTAAAGTGCTCGTCAATGGATGAATACATTTTTAAAATGTGGTTTTTGTCCACACAAAAACTTGTACCTGGTTGTTTATAGCAGGTTTATTTGTAATAGCGAGAAACTGGACACAACCAAAATGTCCTACAATCATGAATGGTTAAACAAGCTGTGGGGCATCATGGAATACTACTTAGCAACAAAAAAAAACTGTCAATACACACAACAGCCTGGATGGATCTCAAGAGCATTATGCTGAGTGAAAAAAACAATCCTCAAAGGTCACATACTGTATGATTCTATTTGTACAAAATTCTAAAAGTAACAAAATTACATAGGTGAAGAACATATTCATGGTTGCCAGGGGTTAGGGTGGGGAAGAGGTGTAGGCAGGAAGGTGGGTGTGACTATAAAAAGGTAACACAAGTAATCTTTGTGTTGACGAAACAGGTCTGTATCATGATTACAGTTGTGGTTATATGAATCAATACATGTGATAAAATTGCCAAGAACTAAATACACATCTTTGGCTCTATGTAATAGATAAACTGCCCACATTAAAAAAGATAAAGATCTCAAATAAACAACATAAACTTATACATCAGGGAACTAGAAAGAATAAATTAAGCCCAAAGTTAGCATAACAAAGGAAATAAAGATTAGAACAGAAATAAATCAAATCGAGAATAGAAACAAATCTTCAAACTGAAGAGTTGATTTATTGAAAAGATAAACAAAATTGGCAAACCCTTAGCTAGACTACATAAGAAACAAAGAAAGAAGGCTCAATAAACTCAGAATGGAAAGAAGACACATTACAATGAATCCTTCAGAAATTTTTTTAAAAATCCAAAGGGACTATTATGAAAATGTATGCACCAACAAATTGGATAACCTGGAAGTAGATAATTCCTAGAAATACACAAGCTGCCAACACCGAATCAAGAGGAAATAGGAAGCCTGAAAAGATTACTAAAAAGTAAGGAGATTAAATAAGTAACCAAAAGCTTGGCAAAAAAGAAAAGCCCAAGACCAGATGGCTTCACTGCTGAATTCTACCAAACATTATTCTGATCCTTCTTAAACTCTTCCAAAATAAATAAACAAATAGGTAAAGGAATAAGGAAGACTTCCATACTCATTTTATGAAACTAGCATTACCCAATACCAAATCTAGACAAAGACACCACAAGAAAAGAAAACTACAGGCCAATATTCCTGATTGATTATTATAGATGCAAAAATCCTCAATAAAATACTAGCAAACCCTATTTAATAGCACATTAAAAGGATGATAGCCCTTGACCAAGTGGGATTTATCTCAGGGATGCAAGGATGGTTCAACATGTGCAAATCTGTAAATGTGATACACCACATTAATGGAATAAAGGACAAAACATATGACCATCTCAACAGATGCAGAAAGACATTTGACGAAATTCAACATTCATTTCTGCTATAAAAGAAGAACTCTCAGAGAAGTGTAGTGGCTTGTAATCCCAGCACTTTAGGAGGCCAAGGTGGGAGGATCACTTGAAACCAGCAGTTCAAGAACAGCCTCAGAAATATAGAAAGACCCTGTCTCTACAAAAAAAAAAAAAAGAAAATTAAAGTTGGTCAGGCATGGTGGTGCATGCCTGTAGTCTTAGCAACTCAGGAAGTTAAGGCAGGAGGATCATCTGAGCCCAGGAGTTCAAGGCTGCAGTGAGCTATGACTGTGCCACTTGCACTCCAGCCTTGGTGACAAGGTGAGATTCTGTCTTAAAACAAACAAAAAAACTGTCAACAATGTAATGAATGTACCTCAACATAATAAAGGCCAAACATGACAAGCCCACAGCTAACATCATAATCAGTTGGAGGAAACTGAAAGATTTTTCTCTAATATCTAGTATAATGCAAGGGTGCCATCTCACCACTGCTATTCAATATAGTAGTAGAAGTCCTAGCCAGAGCATTAGAAGGAGAAAAGTAAATACAAGGCATTTAAATCAGAAAGGAAGAAGTAAAATTGTTTCTTTTCACAAATGACATGATTAGATACGTAGAAAATCCTAAAGACTCAATGAAAAAAACTGCTAGACCTAATAAATTCAATAAAGTTGCAGGATACAAATTAAATATATGAAAATTGGTGGCGTTTCTACACACTAACAATAAACCACCTAAAGAGGAAATTAAGAAAACGATCTTATTTACAACAGCATCAAAAAGAATAAAATACTTAGGAATAAACTTAGGCAAGAAGTCATTATTCGAAAAAGATACACATGCTTATAGCAGCACAATTTACAATAGCAAAATTGTGGCACCAACTCAAATACCCATCAATCAATGAGTGGATAAAAAAACTCTGGCATATATATATATACACACACATATATATATGAGGGAATACTACAAAGCCATAAAAAGGAATTAATTAATAGCATTAGCAATGACCTGAAAGTGAAGTAACTCAGGAATGAGAAACCAAACATCATATGTTCTCACTGATATGTAGGAGCTAAGCTATGAGGATGCAAAGGCATAAGAATAATACAATGGACTTTGGGGACTTAGGGGGAAGAGTGGGAGAGGCTGAAGGATAAAATACAACAAATATGGTGCAGTATATACTGCTCCAGTGATGAGTGCACCAGGTTCTCACAAATCTCTAATAAAGAACTTACTCATGTAACCAAATACCACCTGTACCCCAATAACTTATGGAAAAATAAAAAATTTTTAAAAAGAGGTGAAAGACTGGTACATTGAAAATTATAAAATGTTGATTAAGAAAATTTTTAAACACGCAGATAAATAAAAAGACAGCCCATGTTCATTGATTAGAAAGATTAATGTTGTTATATATCCATGCTACTCAAAGTGACCTATAGATTCAATGCAATCCTTATGAAAATTGCAATGGCATTCTTCACAGAAATGGGAGAAAATCCTAAAATTCATATGGAACTACAAAAGATTCTAGTCAAAGCAATCTTTACAGCAAGTAAGATTGAAACCAGGAAGCGGAGATTGTAGTGAGCAGAGATTACGCCATTGCACTCCAGCCTGGGAGACAGTGAGACTCCATCTCAAAAAAAAAAAAAAAAAAAAAAAGACAATAAAAGAAAGAAAGAAACCCCAAAAATAAAACAATCCATTTACAGAGTGCCAATGACACACAATAAAGAAGTGTCTCAAATAAATGGGGTTGGGAAAACTGGATATCTGTGTGCAGAAGAATAAAATTAGACCTTTATCTCATACCATATACCAAAAATAAATAAATCAACTTGAAATGGATTAAAGACTTATATGTAAGACCTGAAACTATAAAACTACTGACAGAAAACATAGAGAAAAAGCTTATTAACATTGGTCTGGACAATGATTTTTTTGGATTTGACTCCAAAAGCACAGGCAATAAAAGCAAAAAACTGACAAGTGGGATTGCATCAAACTAAATACATCTGCACAACAAGGAAACAACACAGAGAAGATACAACCTATGAAGGGAGACAATCGTTGCAAACCATATATCTGATAAAGGGTTATAAGGAACTCATACAACTCAAGAGCAAGAAAGCAAAATAACCCATTTGAAAATGAGCAAAGGACCTAAACAGATATTTCTCAAAAGAAGATATAAAAATGGTTAATAGATATATGAAAAGATGCTCAACATCACTAATTATCTTGTAAATGCAAATCAAAACCACAATCAGATATCACTTCACTTTTAGAATGACAATTATTAAAGACAAAAGATAGTCTTTCACAAGGGTGTGAAGAAGTAATCCTTGCACACTCTTGGTAAGAATGTAAATTGGTACAGCTATTATGGAAGACAGTATGGAGGTTTCTTTAAAAATTAAAAATATAACTACAATATGATCCAGCAATCACATATATATATACACACATATATATATGTATATATGTGTGTATATATATATACACATATATATATATGTATATATATGTGTATATGTATATACACACATACACATATATATACCTCAAAGAGGTACTTTCTCAAAATACATATATACACACACATATATATATATATTTTGAGAAAGTACGTCTTTGAGATACTCCATTTCCTTTGGTGATAGATATAGATATAGATATAGACAGATATTGTATAACCTAGAGGAAATGGAGTGATTCATAGAAACATACAACCTACCAAGACTAATCAAGAAGAAATAGGAAATCTGACCAGACCAATAATGGGAAAGATTGACTAGTAAAAAGTCTCCTATTAAACAAAGCCCAGAACCTGATGGCTTCATTGATAAATTCTACCAAATATTTAAAAGAGAACTAATATTAATTCTTCTCAAACTCCTCCAAAAAATCAAAGAGGAGGGAATACTTTCAAGTTCATTTTACAGGGTCAGTATTGCCGTGATATCAAAGCCAGACAAGTACCAATGTTCCTGATGAACACAGATGCAAAAATCCTCAACAAAATACTAGCAAACCAAATTCAATAATATATTTTAAAAAATTACTCACCATGATCAAGTATGATTTATCTCAGGAATGCACAGATGGTTCAATATATGTAAATCAATAAATATAATACACCAAATTAACAAATGAAGGACAAAAACTGCATGATTATCTCAATAGATGTCAAAAAAACCAAAAACAACCATTTGACAAAATTCAACACCTTTTCATGTTAAGAACTCTAAAAAAGAAAAAAAAAAGGTATACAAGGACTGTACCTCAACACAATAAAGGTCATATATAATGAGCCCACAGCTAACATCATACTCAATGGTGAAAAGTTGAAAGCTCTTCCTCTAAGATAAGGAAGAAGACAAGAATATTCACTCTCACTACTTCAATTTAACATAGTACTGGAAGTCATAGACAGAGCAATAAGACAAGAAAAAATAAATAAAAGGCATCTATATTGGAAAGAAAAAAAATAAAATTATCTTTGCTGATGACATGACCATATATATACATATATATGTATATATATAAAATCCTAAAGATTTCACCTAAAATCTGTTAGAATTGATAAACAAATTCAATCAAGTTACAAGTTACAAAATAAATACATAAAAATTCATAGCATTTCTATACATTGTCAAGGGACTATTCAAAAAAAATTCAGAAAACAATCTCATACATAATGGCATCCAAAAATTAAAATACTTAGGAGTAAACTTAACCAAGGAGTTAAAAGACCTGCATGCTGAAAACTATTTAAAAAAAAAAAATTAAAACACTGATGAAAAGCCCAGATGTGATGGCTCATGCCTGTAATCCCAGCAGTTTGGGAGGCCAAGGTGGGAGGATCTCTAGAGGCCAGGAGTTTGAGACCAGCCTGGGAAACAAAGTGAGAACTCATCTCTACATTTTTTAAATTAGCTGAACATGGTGGTGCATGCCTGTAGTCCTAGCTACTTGGGAGGCTGAAGTGAGAGAATCACTTGAACCCAGGAGGTCAAGGCTGCAGTGAGCTATGATCTCACCACTGCACTCCAGCCAGGGTAACAGAGTAAGACTCTGCCTCTAAAAAATTTTTTTAAATAATAATAATAATAGAAAGAAATTAAAGAAGACACACATAAATGAAAAGATACCCATGTCCATGGATTGGAGCAATTAATGTGGTTAAAATGTCCATACTGCCCCAAATGATCTATAGTTTCAATATAATTTCTGTCAAAATTCCAATGTCACTTTTTACAGAAATAGAAAAAATAATCATAAATGTGTATGGAACCATAAAAGGCCATGAATAACCAAAGCAATATTGAGCAAAGAGAACAAAACTGGAGGCATCATACTCCCTAATTTCAAAATACATTAAAAAGCTATTGTAATAAAAACAGCATAATTTAAAAATAATAAAAACAGACACACTGACCAATTAAACAGGATAGAAAGCACAGAAGTTGTCCCAAGTATCTTCAGTCAATTATTTTTGACAAAGGTGCCAAGAACAATGGGAGAAAGGGCAGTATCTTCAATAAATGGTGCTGGAAAAACTGAATATCCACTGAAAATGAACTCATATCTCACCCTTTATACAAGAATCAATTCAAAATGAGTTATACAAAAATTAGCTGGGCATGGTGGCAGTTGCCTGTAATCTCAGCTACTAAGGAAGCTGAGGCAGGAGAATCATTTAAATCATTTAACCCTGGAGGCAGAGGTTGCAGTGAGCTAAGATCACACCACTGCACTTCAGCCTGGGAGACAGAGCAAGACTCCATCTCAAAAAAAAAAAAAGAAAAAAAAAAAGCATTAAAGACTTAAAGGTAAGACCTGAAACTGTAAGACTAGTAAAAGAAAACATAGTGGAAATTGGTCTGGGCAATGATATCTTGGATAGGATTCCAAAAGCACAGGCAACAAAAGCAAAAATAGACAAATGGGACTGCATCAAACTAAAAAGCTTCTGCACAGCAAGGGAAACAATTTACAGAGTGAAGAGACAACCCACAGATTGGGAGAAAATATCTGCAAACCACACATCTGATAAGGGGCTAATATCCAAAATATGTAAGAGATCCAAACAGCTCCACAGTAAGAAAACAAGTAACCTGATTTTAAAATGGGCAAAAAATAGGAACAGACATTTCTCAAAAGAAGACATACGAATAGCTAACAGATATATGAAAAATACCAACATCTCTAATCATCACAGAAATGCAAATTAAAACTACAATGAGCTATAATCTCACATCTGTTAGAATGGCAATTGTGAAAAAGATGAATGACAATAAGTTTAGGAGAGAAAATGGAGAAAAGAGAATGCTTGCACACTATTGGTGGGAATGTAAACTAGTACAACAACTTGAGGAAATGGTATGGAGGGTCCTTAAAAAACTAAAAATAGAATTACCATATGATCCAGCAATCCAACTTCTGGGTATATATCCAAAGAAATTGAAATCCGTATGTTGAAGAGATGTCTGCACTCTTGTGTTCATTTCAGCACTATTCAGAATAGCCAAGCTAGGGAAGCAGCTTAAGGGTCCATAAACAAATGAATAGTTAAAGAATATGTGATATATACATATATATACACACACACACACATACACACACACGCACACACATATACAATGGAATATGTATGTGTGTCTATGTATATCTATATGTGTGCATGTATATCTATAGATATACATAGACACACACACATATTCCATTGTGTGTATACACACACACACACACACAATGGAATACTACACAGCCTTTAAAAAGAAGAAAATTCTGTCATTCATGACAACATGAAAGGACCTGGAGGACATTATGCCAAGTGAAATAAGCCAGGCACAGAAAGAAAAATACTGTATGATTTCACCTATAGGTGGAGTCTTAAATAAAAGTTAATCTTATAGAAGTAGGGAGTAAAAAAGGTTGTTACCAGAGGCTGTCGAGGGGGGGGAGGAAAGATGTTGATCAAATGGTACAAAGTTTCAGTTAGATCGAGGAATAAACTTTAGTAATCTATTGCACTGCATGGTGATCACAGTTAATAAATGTATTACATATTTCAAAATTGCAAAAAATAATTGATTTCTAATGTCCTCAAGCACACAAAGAAATAAGTTGATAAGGTGATGGATATGTTAATTAGCTTGATTGGATCTCTCTATAACGTATACATAGATCAAAACATCACACTGTAGCTAGGCACAGTAGTGCCCACTTTAATCTCAGGAGGCTAAGATGAGATCACTTGAGCACAGGAGTTCATTACCAGCCTGGACAACATAGCAAAATCCTGATACTCAATTTCCAAGAAAATAAAACTCACATCGTAACCCAATAAATACTCAAAATTATTTTCAATTAAAAACAATTTAATTTTTAAAAAAATTTAATAGAGGAATTCAATTTAAAAATAAGGAAATTTTGACACATGCTATAACATCAGTAAACTTTGGGGGCCTTATGTTAAGTGATGTAAGCCAGTCACAAAAGTTCAAATACTACATAATTCCACTCATAGGCAGAACCTACAGCAGTCAAATTCAGAGAAACAGAAAGTAGAGTGGTGGTTGCCAGTGGCCGGAGGGGAGGGGGGAATGGAGAATTATTGTTTAACGAGCATAAAGTTTCGGTTAGCAAAGATGAAAAAGTTTTGAAGATGGATGGTGGTGATAGTTGCATAACAATGTGAATGTACTTAATACCACTAAACTGTACACTTAGAAATGGTCAAAATGATAAATTTTATATTAAATATATTTTACCACAAATTTTCAAAAAATTACCTTGGAAATAAAAGCCCCTCCAAAGTCAAGGGAGAGGAGATGAGGAACTGGGTTGCAGATATGGCAGAATGTTTTGAAGCAAAAAGGAGCAGCCAAGTTAGAAAAGTTGCTCTTCTACACTGAACCATAAAATAATGCATTTTAATGTGTTTGAAAGACATATTTAAGGAACCAGTTGGGAGACCTAGGTTAAGTGGGTTCTTTGCCTTACGGTCATGTGACTGAACAGATGTCGACGTGTAGGGCATTTTATGGGTCTACATTTACTATGTTTATAATGACGATGCCTATAAGACATTAAATGCAAATTTCTTGATAGTAAAATAACTGGTTAAGGAAATTTCAACAAGATAATATGAGTTCCAGGGAAAACCATGGTATCAATTGAAGAAAGTGAGCAGATGGAGCTAGAATTCTGACAGGCACAACTGCAGGAATGGCAGTAGCTGGCCTCGGGCACATCGTGGATACAGCTGGAATCATTGCCTCAGTTACCCTAGAATGCTTCACCTGAAAGTGTCTGCCTCCTGATTTTGTTAGTGTTTTCAGTAGGGAACTAAAGTGGGTAAATTTTCTAATAAGAAGTGTTTTGAATTGTTAAGCTGTGGAAAGTGCCTTGGAAAGCTTGTTCTATCTCACTAATATACACTGGTTTTGCAAGGAGAGATGCTAGCCGGTGGTTTTGAGACATCAAAACAAAGTGTAAAAACATCGATGAGCTGAATGAATTTGTTGTTCACCTTAATGATGAAGGGACTCACAAAACCAGTTTATTTAGCAGGTTTCTTCTTTCAGGGTTGAATACACTCAATCAAAATCTGTAAAACCAAACAGTTGAGGTACATTATTAATAACCACACCAAGGCCTGATATTAATTATGGGGATGCCCAAGAGTTCAGGCAAACTGACTCTTCAATTTGCCGACATTGCCTTCAGACAAAATAATCAAAGTGTCCCAACATCTACAGAAAGTTTGATTTTTGGTGGTTGTTCTTTCTTCCATTGTCTTAGTGAATAAGACTGGACTTCCGCTTCCAGAAAGATAGGGTAGATGAGCTTTACACTAGTCTTCCTGCTAAGTATAGCTAAGAACACTGAAAATTATTCATAAAACAAACACGACTCTGAAAGGTGGTGAGAAGAAGACAAACTGGCTGGAGACTTCAAGGCCCAAGGAATGACTCAACAGGGAGCTCTTTGAATTTTCTCTTTGCCTCCCATGTCCCACTGGGTGCTGGGGAAGCCAACAGCCTGGAAATGTCAATGAACGTAGACAGAAAAAAATGAATAAATCTCTTAAGTCGAAGCCTGCTCCCTCTAGACAAAGGAACAGCTTAGCGAAGTAGAAAATTATAGAAAATTACTTATCTGTATTCCAGCGACATGTCACGGAAAAACTGTGGTCCCACTCCCACCCCTACCAGCAAAAAGTGAGTGGGGAGCCTTAGACTTTCATTTTCACCAGGCTGTAATGAGGTGTCCTATCCCCTACTAGCGTGGTGTCAGAAAAAGCCAAGTAGAGATCTGAGATTTTTATCTCCGCCAACTGATAATGAGACTTCTCTGTGTGGTGTCAGAAGAGTTAACTTGGGGAATCTGGATGCCTACCCCTGCCCAGTGATATCAAGATGCTCCTCCCCCTTCCCACTTAAGTGGTGTCAGAGGAGGCCTACAGGAGAGTCAGGATTTTCAACACCACCCAGTTAATGAGACCATTCCACTATCATTACCCTTGTTTTGTTAGTGGAGGCCATCTGGAAACAGAAACAAAGTATTTCTCCGTCTTCCTCTCTATCAGTAGAGACCTAGTATAGAACCCGAACTCCCACCCCCAACAGAGCAGTTACAAGTAGTTCTTGCCCCACTACAATGTCAATTATGGCTGAATAAGGAAACTAGACTTTCATTCCTACCTTATAGGAGTAATACAGCACTCTCTTTTCTGCACCAGAACAATGCCAGAAGAAGCTTATTAAAAGAGTTGATTGAAATAAGATACAGGCTGGGAGTGGTGGCTTACACACAGGCATAATCCAAGCACTTGGGAGGCCAAGGTGGATGGGCCACTTGAGGTTAGGAGTTTGAGACCAGCCTGGTCAACATGGTGAAACCCCATTGCTACTAAAAATACAAAAATTAGCTGGGCATGGTGGTGGGCACCTGTAGTCCCAGCTACTCAGGAGGCTGAGGCAGAAGAATCCCCTGAACCCAGGAGGCAGAAGTTGCAGTAAGCCAATACTGTGTCACTGCACACCAGCCTGGGTGACAGAGTGAGACTCTGCCTCAGAAAAAAGAAAAGAAAAGAAGATATGGAGTCTTATAACAGTATACATAAAATTTCCAGGTTTTAGTCTAAAATCATTCATCATACCAAGAACCAGGAAAATCTCAACTTGAATGAGAAAAAAACATCAACAGATGCCAGCACTGAGATAACATTCAATGTTAGAATTATCTCAAAAGGATTTTAAAGCAACCATTTAAAAAAATGCTTCAACAAACAACTATGAACACATTTGAAACAAATCTGCCAAAAAAAATTGACAAAAGATGTAAATAAGAACTCAATGGAAATTTTAGAACTAAAAAATACAATAACCCAAAATTTAAAATGCAAAGGACTAGATCAATAGAGCAAAGGAAAACACAGACAAAAGAGCCAGTGAACTTGCTGAACAATAGAAAATACTAGATCTAAACACCAGAGAGAAAATTGTCTGGGGAAAAAAATGAACAGGACCTCAGGAGACTGTGGAATTTTAACAAAAGATCTACCATTCATGCCATCAGAGTCAGAGAAGGGGAGAAAAAGAGAATGAACTGAAAAAGCATTCGAATAAGTAATGGCTGAAAATATCTTGAATTTGGCAAAAGATACAAAATTATGAATTTAAGAAGTGAATTTAAGAAGTGAATCCCAAATGGGATAAACTAAAAGAAACCCACACCAAAACAAATTATAGTCAAAATTCCATAAACTAAAGACAAAATATTTCAAGCAGAGAGATACCTTACCTGCAGGAGAAAAATAATTCAAATGACAGTGATTTCTCATCAGAAACCATGGATGCCAGAAGAAAGTGGCACATTTTTCAAGTGTTGAAAGAAAAGAGCTGTCAAACAAGAAATCTATATCCACCAAAAATATTCACCAGAAATAAGGAGGAGGCCAGGCATTGTGGCTCATGTCTATAATCCCAACACTTTGGGAGGCTGAGGTGGGCAGATTGCTTGAGCTCAGGAGTTTGAGACCAGCCCGGGCCAAACCTCTTCTCTACAAAAATTACAAAAATTAGCCAGGCATGGTGGCATATACCTGTAGTCCCAGATACTTAGGAGGTTGAGGTGGGAGGATGGCTTAAGCCGAGGAGTCAGAGGTTGCAGTGAACTAAGATCATACCACTGCACTCCAGCCGGAGCAGCAGAGCCAGACCGTGTCACTAAAAAAAAAAA
>CAUYLG010056438.1:0-79671 GCA_963573385.1 Cacajao melanocephalus
ACTAAAATTAACTCCAGATGGATTAAAGACTTAAACATAAGACTGAACACCATAAAAACTCTAGAAGAAAACATAGGTAAAACCATTCAGGACCTAGGCATATGCAAGTACTTCATGACTAAAACACCAAAAGCATCGGGAGCAAAAGCCAAAATAGACAATTGGGATCTAATTAAACTCTAGACCTTCTGTACAGCAAAAGAAACAGTGATTAGAGTGAATCAGAAATCAACAGAATGGGAAAAAAATTTTGCAATCTACTCATCTGACAAAGGGCTAATATCCAGAATCTACAAAGAACTCAAACAGATTTACAAGAAAAAAACAAACAAGCCCATTCAAAAGTGGGCGAAGGATATAACAGACACTTTACAAAGGAAGACATATATGAGGCCAACAAACATGAAAAAATGCTCATCATCACTGGTCATTAGAGAAATGCAAATCAAAATCACATTGAGATACCATCTCATGCCAGTTAGAATGGCAATCATTAAAAAATCTGGAGACAACAGATGCTGGAGAGGATGTGGAGAAATAGGAACACTTTTACACTTTTGATGGGAGTATAAATCAGTTCAACCATTGAGGAAGACAGTATGGCAATTCCTCAAAGATCTAGAAATAGAAATTCCATTTGACCCAGCAATCACATTACTGGGTATATACCCGAAGAATTAGAAATTGTTCTATTATAGAGACACATGCACAGGTATGTTCATTGCAGCACTATTTACAATAACAAAGACCTGGAACCAAACCAAATGCCCATTGATGACTGGACAAGGGAAATGTGGCACATATACACAATGGAATACTATGCAGCCATAAAAAACGATGAGTTTGTGTACTTTGTAGGGACATGGATGAATCTGGAAACCATCATTCTCAACAAACCGACACAAGAACAGAAAATCAAACACCACATGTTCTCATCATAGGCGAGTGTTGAACAATGAGAACACATGGACACAGGGAGGGAAGAATCACACGCTGGGTCTGTTGTGGGGGGCCTTGGGAGGGACAGAGGGCGGTGGGGAGGTTGGGGAGGAATAACATGGGAAGAAATGCCAGATATAGGTGATGGGGGGATGGAGGCAGCAAACCACCTTGCCATGTATGTACCTATGCAACAATCCTGCATGATCTGCATGTGTACCCCAGAACCTAAAGTACAATATAAATAAATAAATATAAATAAAGATTAACCCCTTCAAAGAAAGAAAAGCTTTTACACAGCAAAACAAATAATCAACAGAGGTAAAAGGTAACCTATGGATTGGGAGAAAATATTTGCAAACCATGTATCTAATAAGGGATTAATATCTATATTATATAAAGAAATTTACAACTTAACAGCAAAATAAAAAGTAACTTGATTTTAAAAATGGACAAAAAATTTGAATAGACATTTCTCAAAAAAGTTATTTAAATGGCCAGGGGTACATTAAAAAGTGATCAACACCACTACTCCCCAGGGAAATGCAAATCACAGTTTGATATCACCTCACATATGTTAGGATGGCCAACATTAAAAAAAAAAAAAAGGAAAATAACCAGAGTTGGTGAAGATGTTAAGAAATTAGAACCCCTATGCATTCTTGGTAGAAATGTAAAATGGTACAGCCACTATGAAAAACAGTATGCAGTTCTCTCGAAAAATTCAAAATAGACTTACCACATGCTTCAGCAATCCCACCTCTGAGTACTTATCCAAAAGAATTGAAATCAGCAACTTGAACTTGTGCACTCCTATGTTTATTGCAGCATTATTCACAATAGTCAAGAAGTGGAAACATCCTAAATGTCCATTGATGGATGAAAAGATAAAGAAAATGTGGCATATGGATACAATTTTGTTTGGCCATAAAAAGAAGAAAATCTCATTATATGCTACAACATGGGTAAACCTTGGGGGGATTATGAGAAGTGAAATAAGACAGTGTCAGAAGGACAAATACTGCATGATTCTACTTATATGAATTATCTAAAGAAGTTAAACTCATAGAAACTGAGAGTAGAATGGTGTTTGCATGGGGTGAGGAAGGGGAAAATGGGAAGTTGTTGTTCAATGGGTATGAAGTTTTATGTTCTCTAGAACATAAAAAGTTCTAGAGATCTGCTGTCCAATGCTGCGCTTATAGTTAACAATACTGTACTGCATACTTTAAAAGTGTGTTAAGATTTACAATGTATCTTTTACTATAATGTTAAAAAGAGATAAGGCAATTAAAAAGCCCAAACTCTGATGTCCCAGATATTGCAACTGTCAGATAAGGGCTATAAAATAACTATGGTCAATATACTAAAGGATCTAATAAGAAGGTAAAAAGCATGCATAAATATATAAAATTTATCAGAAATATGGAAAGTATAAGAAAAATCAAATGGAAATGTTGGAATATTTTAAACACAATATCAGAGATAAAGAATTCCACTGACAGGTCATAAGTAGACTTGACATAGCTAATGAAATAACCGGTGAATTGAACATCCATTGTTCTATCTTACCCAATTTTGTGAATTTATAGATTGATCATCTTAAAATATAGATTCACTTTGTTATACAGAGCTTCTGAAGGTTGGCACATTTTATCGTATAATAATTCTAACTATATTTTTAATATTACCACCAATCTCATCGGAAAAGCCTCCAATGATTGAAAAGTCATCGAACTCATGGTGGTAAATATAAGTTTACTAAAATTCTAAATTATGCTTGAAAACTCAAATTTTACCATTGGCAGCAAATATTCCTTTTCTCGATTGACAACTCACTTCATTGATTTTCAAGAATATAACTGCCAAAAGCCCAATTCAGAATAACAATAGATTTCTTTTCATGTAAAAATGATTCTCTATGAAAAAAGTAGCCAATTAAACTTGTCTACAACACAAGGGATTCTCCTCCAGACAAATAAGCAACCCAGTACTCATACATCCTATGTCACTGAATGGAATATGAAAATATCTGTAATAAAGGGTCAAAATGTAATAAAATTCATGATTTTTATTGCTTCATCAAGTACATGCTTAGTGAAACTGGGCATTTTCAACTGCAAGTGCACAGCAGTAAAGACTACAATAATAACTAGTCACATCATTTGGGACCTTATTCGTGCGTCTTCATGCAATGGCCTTATTCATGCATGAGCAATTTTACTCACCATGGCTTTTCCACTGTTGGTGCAAATTTAAACACAGTTAAAAGGCAATAATGCCTTATCATTATTATAAATATGCTTTTGGCCTCACAAACCCCTTGAAAGGATTTTGGAGACCCCAGACATTAGAAGACTATGTTTTGAGAATCACCAGCTCAATTTTTCACAGCACCTCAAGCTCAAATTGTTTTAATACATCTCTCTTAAAATTCTTCCTCTAAAATTCATTCTCCTGCATTTCTTCCTTTGAGTGATGGCATCATAGACTAGTTAGTCACCAAATTCTCAGATAATATCAAAAATACAAAATTAGAAACAGTATAAAATAATCTCTTAGGTCTACCACTCTCTCCAGCTAATACCCATATTCATCCTGTAAATTTACCTAAGTGAAATGACTTGTATACATATTGTCTGCCACCCCATCCCACTTTCTCCACTTTTATTGTTATGATGTAGTTTCCTATAATCTTTTGTTCATAACACTAGTGTAATCTACTAACAATTTCCCCTGCTTTTAGTCTCACCCCACCCTCCCCCATCATCAATCTTCTATACTGCTATCAGAGTGATCTTTCTAAAACTCAAAGCACTTTCTGCAGCTTATTGATCCCAACACTGAAGAATGACATACAAAATCCTCCCTGATTGATGCTTGCCTTCCTCAGTTTAATATTTCACTGACCTGTCTACACACAAGAATTCTAAGCATAGGACATTTTGCGCCTTCCCTCCTTTGACCCTTGATGTGTTCCTACTTATCCTCGAGGATTCAGCTCATGAATATTCTCACTCAAGCAAAGTAGATTATCTGCTCTTAAAGATTTAAGAAAGGGGAAAAAGCCAGCCATGGGAAGAATAAAGGATAGAGCCTTCTCAAAAGAGCATGTGCAAAGGCCCAATGGATCCCTCCAAATGTACTGGAAATTAGGACATGATTACTTTATAACTGTGTTATTTCAGGATCCTGCTATATGTAATTGTCAAATTTTAGTTCATCATTTTTTACCGATATCATGTACAATTCTTAATAATACTTACTGGAACAGAGGGCTACTCAATAAGAGTGCCCTACTTTTATTTTTATTTTTAAAGTAGTAATTATTAGAATATTAGACATCAAAATTTGCTTATGTGACATTTTATATGTCATTCTAAAAAAACAAGATTTATATATGTTTCAAATGAGATTTTAAGAAATGTCCCCATCTTGACCAGAATTAAATAATATACATCACTAAAGTAAGATTTATGCAAAAAAAAAACCTCAGTACAATTCACCAGAAAAAGACAAAAAGACATCTTCCTGTACAAAAAAGGAAAACCTGTTTAAAATTGCCAGAATGTCCTCCTTATTCTATGTTATCTTCTCCCTTAAGGACAATGGGATCTATCTGCATTTCTTTAAGCAAATTCTGCTGTACCTTTGTCTATAGTTAATGAGGATGTCAGAGAATCTGACTGTCAGCTTAAAAAAAAAAGGTACCAACTTGGCAGTGATAGCTAGGCATTTAATTTTGTCATGAATAGGGTGAACTTCTCCAGAGAAGTCCCATTTATTAGGATACTGGATTCTATTATCCTTCATATTACTAATTAGAAATATTTAGTAATCCATACCTCTGAATATATCCAAAGAAAATTATTATTCTTAATGATGGCTCTGATGTGCTATAACATCTTGAAATATATTAACAATCTGAATCAAAGAAAGGTTATAGGCTGGGTGCAGTGGCTCACACCTGTAATCCCAGCACTTTGGGAGGCCAAGGCAGGTGGATCACAAGGTCAGGTGTTTGAGACCAGCCTGGCCAATATGATGAAAGCCCATCTCTACAAAAATACAAAAATTAGCTGGGCATGGTGGCGCATGCCTGTAATCCCAGCTACTCGGAAAGCTGAGGCCGGAGAAGTACTAGAACCTGGGAGGCAGAGGTTGCAGTGAGCCAAGACTGTGCCACTGCACTCCAGCCTGGGCCAACAGAGCAAGACTCTTGTCTCAAAAAAAAAAAAAAAAAGAAAGAAAGAAAAAGAAAGGTTATATTTTTCTTTCCTAAAGTATAAATCTGATCATGCTGCTGGCCCACTTAAATGTTTTTTTACTCTAATCCATTGCCTACAGCAATGGCTGAAGTTTTTCCCAAACTATGTTCTATAAAGCTTCTATAAAGCACAAGTTTCCCCTGACATGTTGGTAAGAGTTCTGGAAGCAAAGATTCTGTGGTTAAGTATATTTAAGAAACACTATGTTAAATATGACAAAATGGGTCTTTACTGCAGGATTTATTTACCCTTTAATGTACCACTATGTTCTATGAATGCCTGAGAGGGGAAAACATACAACATTTCCAAAACTCATTTGTCCATAATATTTTGGAGAAAATTTTCAAGGTCTAACCAATACCAGTAGTCAGTGAAACATTGGCTTTCAGAATAAAGTGCCAGCTATTTAGCATTTTATTCAAAGTCTCATTACCATACAATTAGGCCTTGGTTTACCTTTCCACCCTATCTCCCCCTACCAGCCCAGCATAATTATACTCCAGCTACGCTTGACTACTGGCCATTTTGGAAGCATACTCCTCAATTGCTCACCTCTATACTATACCATTCTACCTTCTATACCTGTTTTATCTCTCCTAACAAACCCTACACATCTTCCCAGATCAAAATCATCTCCCCTTAAAACCATGCAAATTGAATGATTCCTTAATCCTCAACGATATAAGAGCATTTTTGTGCAACAGTGTGCATATAGGTGAGATAAACTCTGTGCTTCCCTCAGACTGTAAGTGACTCGTGGGCAAAGGCTACGTTGACACATTTTACTATCACTTAAGGATCTATAGTAGACACCATAGTAAGCACTCAATTTGTTATTATAGAAACTAAGGGTAGGGTGCAGTGGGTCACACCCTTAATCCCAGCACTTTGGGAGGCTCAGGCGGCAGATCAAGACAAGAGATCAAGACCATCTTGGCCAACATGGTAAAACCTCGTCTCTACTAAAAATATAAAAATTAGCTGGGCATGGTTGTATGCCCCTATAGTCCCAGCTATTCAGAAGGCTGAGGCAGGAGAATCGCTTAAACCCAGGAGGCAAAGGTTGCAGTAAGCCGAGATCGCACCACTGCACTCCAGCCTGGGCAACAGAGCAAGATTCCATCTCAAAAAAAAAAAAAGAAAGGAAAGAAAGAAAAAAAGAAAAAGAAACTAAGTAGTTGGTTGAAATTTAATTTTCAAAAACTATTTCTGGGATAATCAGTGATTTGTGTTTTATGTGTGGTAATGATTACTTAACATATTTGATGAATTACAAATTCTCGATTACCAAATTAGGCTTAATAACAGAGTTTGCTGATACAGGGCGTTCAAAAAGATTTTTAGCATATCCACAATAATGCATTCTAAAGGAAATGGATCCAAATCAAACCAAAATTGTCCCATTACTAAACTGACAAATAAATTGAATGTGAAAAGTGAACATGGATAAACTTATAATTAACACCCAATTTATCTGCAGAAAATAACAGTCTCAGATCACAGTCCACAATAGTTAATGAGTAAGTAAGGGACTGTATAACCCTACAACACAATGCCCTTGAGTTACAGAACAATCATCTGAACTCTTTTTTTCTAGTACTTAAAAAAATTATTTTTCTTTAGAGAAAGAGATTGGCAACATATGAGCACTAGACATTTCAACTAATTTTCCTCTACTTTAAAAAAAATATGTGAGAAAACTTTTATTTTAAAATTCTATCAGTTGTAGCATACTAGATGGTTAAAGGAAAGGATTTCCTGCTCTCCTGTCCCCAAATCCCCTCCTTTCACAAGTATTTTTGCTCTTTGTTTTTTTAAGGTCGTCATCTGAATTAAGGTAAAAGAAAAACACAGGAGAGGAGTTTAAAAGGTCATGAAAGAAGACAGATATTTTTAAGAAAAAAACTTTCAATTTGCATTTCAGAAGTCCACCTGCAAAGCAAGCCCCCAAAACATGAAGAATAAAAAATAGACACCTTCTACATACATTCCCTTTCCTCTCCCCTTCCCAGCTTCTTCCTCATTTCCTTTCTGAATTTTCCATCCTGACAGGCTTTTAAATGAGACAGAACAAGTTCACTGTCCATGCAGAGGAGAGGTTTGGTGCAGGGCATGAGTCCTCAAACTCTATGGTTAACTGAGTATTACGTCTACTGATCATACACGTAAGAAAGTTTGAATTCATCTCATTGTGTGACTGCTTTTTGAGGAAGAAAGGACGTGGGTGAATATGCTCATAAGCACTTGAGATGAAAGTGAGATATTGAAGGCCTTGGCTTTGACTGACACTAAAGCTTCAGAGAAAGAAAAGTTGCTGGTTCAAAAATTATTAAAAAGAAGGTAACTTGTTTTTTGTTGTTTTACTTGCTTGCTCCTTAAAGGGAGTTACAGGAAGGAGAGAAATGAAGAGAAGAAAGGAGAGGCCAATAAAGCAAGAAAGGCTAAGCTGGGTAGTGGCAAAGCAAAGGGCAGATATTTTCAAATGGGTAGCATCTATGCTGAGAATTAAGTCATCTGTGCCACAGTATTATAAACTTCTCCTCAGATTCCCCTGTGCAGCCCTCAATAAATCAATGCTTTCTAAGGACGATTAGGAGTAAAACTAAAGAGATGTGAATTTCATATCCAGGTCAACATATGATAACATGTTACAAGAATTCAGAAGGAGCTAAAAAAAAAGTTGCAATATAAGAGTCCTGAAAATTAGTATAATTCTAGGTATGAGGCTTTGTATTTTCACAAGTCATGGTTTTAGCAAATTTGAGGTCCAGGTATATCTACTTGGACTTGAACTGCAGTTCAACCACTTTATTAGCAATGTTACCTTGAGTAAGCTAATTTTTCAGAGACTTCATTTCTTATCTGTAACATAAACATAATGGCAGTGCCCCCATTGTGTGCCTAGAGCTTAGTAAGCACCTATTAATTTTAGCTATGTAAACTTTAAAGTGCTTAGCAAATGGGTTTGCTAAGAGCTGGAGCTCTTGAAGAGCTAGTGCTACAAAGTGAAAAATGCAAACACTTTATTAAAGAAGGATCCTTTAAACCAGCATAAAATTTCTTTGAAAATCAAGTTTCTCCTGTTATAAAGCAGTGTGATGTTCCAAGAATTCTTTCCTCTCAGTCCCTGTGTACAGTTGCTTGAGTACTTACAGAGATTGTAAGAAGGGTCATAAAGAGAAGAATTAATTTTCCCCCAAAAAAGTTGCTGATATATATATATATATATATATATGGCCTAAATTTACAGGTTGGCTGCTCAGAGAGAAAGTTATAGAGCAACAAAGAAATAACTGAAACTCAGTGCTGAAGGCAATCAATCCCAATAGAATGCTGAGGTGATGGATCAGACCAATGGATCACCAATGCACAGAGTTGCCACCCCTGACCAGGCCTATGGAATAGCTGGTGCTCCCCTAACCTGGTGCTGAGGTGGTGAAACAGGGACCGGGCCAAAGATCTACCTCCTGATCCTTTACCATGCCCTTGATTAAGCCAGCACAGGGGCTGATTTTCACCAAGAAGGCAACTTCCTAACCACACAGTTGGCCTCTCTCTCATGGAAGTGGATGGCTGGTGCTGCTAGATCTTTATGTGTTGCCCTAAAGGGTAAGAGGAACAGAGGTAACCACTCTTGGTACTGCTTCCGTATATTTCAGTTTCTGTTAATAAACCCAATTGCAAAGAACTTGGGATGTGTGTACAGCCTGGCTATTTATCTTTGCTTTCTTATTAGGGCTCAAGGGAGTCCTCTACTCTATGGACAGTTTTTTCTGTAATATTAGCTCTACAGTTAATTGAACATTCCATCTGCTAATCATAAAAAAAGGCAAACCCAACCCAGTGAGAGAGAAAGTATAAAGTTTGTGGCTGACAGTTTACTGGACAGTTCTGCCCAGGAGAGTATCCGATGGGAATAAATTTAGGAGAAAAAGTAAATGTCACTTTCCAGTTACTAGCCTTGAGCTTTTGCTGACACTGAACCATTTCCACCTCCTGTATATCTTCTCTTAATTGTCTTGTCCAAAGACATGATTATTACTTTAATTAGCTCCTTTTATGTATATTTCTTATTAAGACAGTCCATTTTAGCAGTGTATAGCAAATCATTCCTTCTTGTAATTTTTCTAAGAGAAATAACTAGAAATTTTTACAAATTTGTTTACAAATATTAGCAACAACAACCAAAAAACATGAAACATAAAGTCAGTAGCTGGATCTACACAATATTTGGAAGACATCTAGTATGCCCAATATGACTCCATTTGTAAAGATAATAAAAATTTCTCCCTTACAAGAAAGTAAAGATTGCAAACAGATTGCACATCTTTAAGGACATAAAAGAATAATCATAAGAGGGATCAAGCAAAGTTACAGAGGGTTGGCTGAGAGCTAAGGATAGATATGTAAAGTAAAAGGAGCTAGGGAAAGGCAGAAAGAATGGGCTATTTGAGCTAAACTCATAAATTTATATTTTTGCTTCATCACCAAAATAGCTTCTCTTGTCCATTGAAGATCTAGTGTTAAATACTGAGACTAGATGTATATTCTTCTAATATGGAAGAGTATATAAGTTGAACTCTTACCTAACACCAAGCACAGAAATTATCCCAAAATGAATTAAACACTTTATACTGAAAATGTGAAAGCAACCCAAAGTGTCCATTAACAGATAATGAATAAACAAAATATGATATATAGACACACACACACACACACACACACACACTGGAATATTATTCAGCTTTTAAAGGGAAGGAATTCTGCAATATGCTACATGAATGAAACTTGGGGATATTATGCTAAGTTAAATAAGCCAATCACAGAAAGACAAATACTATATATCTCCACTCATATTAGGTACTTAGATTGGCAAAAATCATAGAGACAAAAAGTAAAATGGTGCTTGCCAGGGGCTTAAGGGAAGGTGAAACAGAAACTTATTGTTTAATGGGCATAGGGTTTCAGTTTGCCAAGATGAAAAGAATTATGGAGATGGATGATGGTGATGTTGCACAACATTATGAATGTATTTAATACCACTGACCTGTGCGGTTAAAAGTGGCTAGGATGGCAAATTTCATGTCATGTGTACTTTACCACAATTTAAAAATTGAAATAAACTATTTAGAGCTTGCCATTTATGCAATAAGTGTTCAAAGATAGTGTGAATCACAAAAATATGTGTTCAGGACCATTTGTTTTCAATGACTTACACGAGTTTATCTTCCACACATCTCATAAATGTCAAGACTTCTCCAAGATCTTGTTTCCTATTGGCACCAACAGCTTCAATTTCCACATATAGACTGTTGTATTAATTTACGTTCGTACCAACAGTGTATGACTTAACAGATATACACAGAACATTTCACCCAACAACCATAGAATACACATTCTTTTTTTTTGAGACAGAACCTCTGTTGCTAAGGCTGGAATGCACTGGCGCGATCTTGGCTCACTACAGCCTCCACCTCCTGGGTTCAAGAAATTCTCCTGCCTTAATATCCTGTGTAGCACACACACCCAGCTAATTTTTGTATTTTTAGTACAGACAGGGTTTCACCATCTTGGCCAGGATGGTCTCAATCTCCTGACTTCGTGTTCCACACGCCTCAGCCTCCTAAAGTACTAGGATTACAGGTATGAGCCACCACACCCGGCCAAAATGCACATTTGATTCAGCAGTGCATGAAACTTCCTGCAAGATAGACCATATGATAGGCCACAAAATGAGACTCAATAAATTTAAGAAAATTGAAATTATATCAACCACTCACTCTATCAGACCACAATGGAATACAACTGGAAATCAATTCCAAAAGGAACCTTCAAAACCATGCAAATACATAGAAATTAGATAACCTGCTCCTGAATGATCATTGGGTCAAAAACGAAAACAAGATGGAAATTAAAAAATTATTTGAACTGAATGACAATAATGATGTAACCTGTTCAAAACCTTTGGAATACAGTAAAGGTGGTGATAATAGGAAAGTTTATAGCCCTAAATGTCTACATTAAAAAGACTGAAAGAACACAAACTGACATTCTGAGGTCACATCTTATTTCTAGAGAAACAAGAACAAAGCAAACCCAAACCCAGCAGAAGAAAGGAAATAACCAAGACCAGAGTAGAACTAAATGAAATTGAAACAAACAAAAAAAATAAAATAAAAAAGATAAATGAAACAAAAAGCTGGTTCTTTGAAAAGATAAATAAAATTGATAGACCATCAGCAAGATTAACCAAGAGAGAAATTCTGAATAGCCTCATTAAGAAATGAAATGGAAGATGTTACAGCTGACACCACTGAAATCAAAAAGATGATTCAAGGCTACTACGAACACCTTTATGCACATAAACTAGAAATCCTAGAAGAGATGCATAAATTCCTGGAAAAATACAAACCCCCTAGCTTAAATCAGGAAGAATTATCTACTCTGAACAGATCAATAACAAGCAGCAAGACTGAAATGGTAATAAACAATTACCAACAAAAAAAAGTCCAGGACCAGATGGATTCACAACAGAATTCTACCAGATATTCAAAGAAGAATTGGTACTAATCCTTTTGACATTATTCCACAAGATAGAGAAAAAGGGAACCCTCCAAATTTTTTCAATGAAGCCAGCATCTCCCTAATTCCAAAACCAGGAAAGGACATAACCAAAAAAGAAGACTACTGACTGATATCCCTGATGAACATAGATGCTAAAATTCTTAACAAAATACCAGCTATCTGAATCCAACAACATAGCAAAAAGATAATCCACCAAGATCAAGTGAGTTTCATACCAGGGATTCAGGGATGGTTTAATATTTCCAAGTCAATAAATGTGATACACCTCATAAACAGAATTTAAAACAAAAATCACATAATCATCTCAATAGATGCAGAAAAAGCATTCGACAAAATCTAGCATCCATTTATGATTAAAATTCTCAGCAAAATAGGCATATAAGGAACATACCTCAATGTAATAAATGCCGTCTATGACATACCCATAGCAAACATAATATTGAAAGGGGAAAAGTTGAAAGCATTCCCTCTGAGAACTGGAACAACACAAAGATGCCTACTCTCACCACTCCTCTTCAACATAGTACTGGAAATCCTAGCCAGAGTAATCAGACAAGAGAAAGAAATGACAGGCATTCAAATCAGTAAAGAGGAAATCAATACTATGTTGAATAGGAATGGTGACAGAGGGCATTCTTGCCTTGTGTCAGTTTCAAAGGGAATGCTTCCAGCTTCTGCCCATTCAGTATGACATTGGCTGTGGGTTTGTCATAATAGTTCTTATCATCTTGAGATACACTCCATCAATACCTACTTTATTGAGAGTTTCTAGCATAAAGTGGTGTTAAATTTTATTGAAGGCCTTTTCTGCATCTATTGAGGTAATCATGTGCTTTTTGTCATTGGTTCTATTTATGTGATGGATTAGGTTTATTGATTTGCATATGTTGAACCAGCTTGCATCCCAGGTATGAGGCCAACTTCATCATGGTAGATAAGCTTTTTGATGTACTGCTGGATTCAGTTTGCCAGTATTTTACTGAGGATTTCCACATCAATGTTCATCAGGGATAATGGCCTGAAATTTTTTTGTTGTTGTTGTGTCTCTGCCAGATTTTGGTGTCAGGATGATGTTGGCCTCATTAAATGAGTTAGGGAGGAGCCCCTCTTTTTCTATTGTTTGTAATAGTTTCAGAAGGAATTGTACCAGCTTCTATTAGTACCTCTGGTAGAATTTGGCTGTGAATCCATCTGGTTGTGGGGTTTTTTTTGTTTTGTTTTGCTTTGTTTTTGTTGTTGTTGTTGTTGTTGTTGATAGGCTATTAGTTACTGCCTCAATTTCAGAACTTCTCATTGGTCTATTCAGAGATTTGACTTCTTCCTGATTAAGTCTTATGAGGGTGTATGTGTTCAGAAATGTATCCATTTCTTCTAGATTTTCTAGTGTATTTGCATAGAGATGTCTATAGTATTTTCTGATGCTAGTTTGTATTTCTGTGGGATCAGTGGTGATATCCTTTTATCATTTTTTATTGTGTCTATTTGATTCTTCTCTCTTTTCTTCTTTATTAGTCTGGCTATCAGTCTATCTGTTTTGTTAATCTTTTCAAAAAAGCAGCTCCTGGATTCCTTTTTTTGAAGGGTTTTTTTGTGTTTCTATCTCCTTCAGTTCTGCTCTGATCTTAGCTGTTCCTTGTCTTCTGCTATCTATTGAATTTGTTTGCTCTTGCTTCTCTAGTTCTTTTAATTGTGATGTTAGAGTCTCGATTTTAGATCTTTCCAGATTTCTCCTATGGGTATTTAATGCTATATATTTCCCCCTAAACACTGCTTTAGCTGTGTTCCAGAGATTCTGGTATGTTGTGTCTTTGCTCTCGTTGGTTTCAGAGAACAAGCTGTCATTGGTTGCTGTCGATATAATTGTTTACCTCAAAAACCCTAAAGACGCCTCTAGAAAACTCCTAGAACTGATAACAGAATTCAGCAAAGTTTCCTGATACAAGATGAACATATACAAATCGGTAGGTCTTCTATACACCAACAGCAAACAAGTGGAGAATCAAATCAAAACTCAACCCCTTTTACAATAGCTGCAAAAAACAAACAAAACAAAAAACAAACAAACAAAAAATTTAGCAATATATCTAACCAAGGAGGTGAAAGACCTCTTCAAGGAAAATTACAAAACACTGTTGAAGGAAATTATAGATGACACAAACAAATGGAAACACATCCCATGCTCATTAATGGGTAGAATCAATACTATGAAAATGAACTTACTGTCAAAAGCAATACAAATTCAATGCAATCCCCATCAAAACATCATCATTCTTCACATAATTAGAAAAAAAAATTCTAAAATTCATATGGAACCATAAAAGAGCCTGCATAGACAAAGCAAGACTAAGCAAAAAGAACTAATCTGAAAGCATCACAATATCTGATTTCAAACTATACTATAAGTCCATAGTCACCAAAACAACATGGTACTGGTATAAAAATAGGAACATAGACCAATGGAACAGAATAGAGAACCCAGAAATAAACCCAAATACTTACAGCCAACTGATCTCTGACAAAGCACAGAAAACATACAGTGGGGAGAGGACACCCTTTTCAACAAACAGTGCTGGGAAAATTGGCTAGTAATTTTTAGGAGAATAAAACTGGAACCTCATCCTTCACCTTAAACAAAAATCAACTCAAGATGAATTAAGGTCATAAATCTAAAACCTGAAACTATAAAAATTCTAGAACATAGCATTGGAAAAAGCCTTCAAGACAGTCAAGGATTTCATGAACAAGAACCCAAAAGCAAATGCATTAAAAAACAAAGATATATAGCTGGACTTAATTAAACTAAAGAGCTTTTGCATGGCAAAAGAAACAGTCAGCAGAGTAAACAGACAACCCACAGAGTAGGAGAAACATCTTTACAATCTGTTATCTGACAAAGGATTAATATCCTGAATCTACAATGTACTCACACAAATCAGTAAGAAAAAAAGAAATAGTCCCATCAAAAAGTGGGCTAAGGACATGAATAGACAATTCTCAAAGATATACAAATGGCCAACAAACATATGGAAAAACGTTCTGCATTACTAATGACCAGGGAAATGCAAATCAAAACCGCAATGCAATACCACCTTACTCCTGCAAGAATGACTACAGTCAAAAATCAAAAAGCAGCAGATGTTTTTGTGGATGCAGTGATTAGGGAACACTTCTACATTGCTGGTGGGAATGTAAACGAGTACAGCTACTGTGGAAAATAGTTTTTAAAAAACTAAAAGTAGAACTACCATTTGATCCATCAATCTCACTACTGTATATCTACCCGGAGGAAAAGAAGTCATTATATGAAAAAGATACTTGCACATGCATGTTTATAGCAGCACAATTTACAATGGCAAAATCATGGAACCAACCCAAATGCCTATCAATCAAGAAGTGGAAAAAGAAACTGTGTGGTGTATATATGTGTATATATATATATATATATATATATGTATATATATATATATATATATATACATACACACACACAATGGAATACTACTTAGCCATAGAAAGGAATTAATTAACAGCATTTTCAGAAACCTGAATGAGTTTGGAGACAATTATTCCAAGTGAAGTAACTCAGGAATGGAAAACCAAACATCATATGTTCTCACTCATATGTGGGAGCTAAGCTATGAGGACGCAAAGACATAAGAATGATACAATGGACTTTGGAGACTTAAGGGTGGAAGTGGGATGAGGGTTAAAAGACTACATATTTGGTACAGCGTACACTGCTTGAGTGAGGGTGCACCAAAATCTCAGAAATCGCCACTAAATAACTTATTCATGTAACCAAATAGCACCTGTACCCCAACAACCTATGAGAAAAAGAACAAGAGAAATTTGGAGTATCTACTCTGGATCCTTCTGTGGAAATTGGAATGTCATAAGTGACTATGAACTAACTCTCTTGAGTCTTATCCTCCTGCTAGTAACTGAAACACGAAGAACTAAACTGCTGGCGGAATCAGCATGGAAATAGTTTTTGGTGTAAAACTAGTCCCTATGGTTACAGAAGAAAAGTAGCTCTCACATAGAAAAAACTTTATGTGCAGGAACAACCAAGAAGAACACCCTCTGAAAGACTGAGCGTCTCAAATAGTTCTTTCCTGACCATGGAAAAGTCCTGTTTTTCATATAGTTTACATCTTCCACTGTCTACGCTATAATTCCATAGAGTTACCCACATCTTTGAATAAAGTCTCATAGAGCGTTATATGATATTCATGTGGAACAGGAATCACTTACCTTTCTCGATGTACCTTCTTGGAGGCAGCAGCTCCTACTGAGGACACTGTGTCTGGAAGTCCCAGGAAAATATCAGCAGAGAAGAAAGTGGCCCATCTAGAAAACAGAAGCAGCAAGAGAGATAACTCGATACCAACGAGCAGCAGCTGCTGAACACCTCAGAGCACAAATGAGACCTTCTACCCACCCATTATTTGACCAGGAAGTGTCAAAATGCCACAAACCCAGGCCTGATTTTCAGCTTATATTCTGACCCCCAAAAAGTGACTACTTTAACTGTAAGGGAGCAAAATAAAATCCTGCCCTTGGTCTCAGCCCTCCAAGGATAATGCTCCTGGCTGTGAGAGTGCAGATGTAGGCATGAGCATTTAAGTTAGATGGGGAGCAGCAAGGTCATGCAAACACACAAAAGTGATTCCTCTGTGAACAAACAAAGCAATCAGCCAGGATTTTCAGAGCAGATTGGAGTGAAGTGTAGCATTTTGTGAAAATCAATAGGTAAAGATTCTGTATCAAAGGGAAACATGGGGTAAAATAAGAGACAAAGTAATAAATAGTAAACCCTTATACAAGAAGGCAGGCATGGCAGAGATTATATTCTCTAGTTTCCACTGATTTTCTTTTTATAAACAATAAGCCTCAATTGTAACTAAAAGACGGCATTTCCTAGCCTCTGTTAGAGCAGACAGTTGCTAAATGGGTAAGTTCTGGCCAATGAAATGCAAGCAGAAGCACTCAGTAGGACTCCTGGGAGGGCTGATTGAAGCTTTGTGCCTCTTTTGCAAGTAAAGTCCCCATTGTCCTTCCTTTTCTCTTCCTGTGATCTGTATCTTGGACATGATAGCTGGAAGATTAATAACCTTCTAAGACTATGAGGTGACCCTGAAGATGGCAGCACATGCTGGGATGCAGGAGCTAAAACTGAGAAAAAACCCGACTCTCTGATGACTATGGAGCTACCAAATCCATCCTGCACTATCTCTGGATTTCTTTTGCAATAGAGAAAAATAAACATCTGTTATTATACTTAAGTAACTATTATTTTAAGTTTTCTGTAATGTTTGGCTACACCTAATCCTAAGTGATACAACAATTTCCAGCATTACTGTCCTGCAGCATAGAATTTGTAGGTCAGTAATTTCCAGGAGACACACAGCAAACATCAGCACAAGGCAAGCGAGAGTACAGACCAGAAAGGAAACTGTTAACTTGGGTATATACTGTTGTTACTGAGAAATATCTATGTATAGGATTCAAAGCCCTTGTACATTTACGCAAAAAATACATTTATAGAAAGTCATATCGTTTTTATTCCAGAATGTAAGTTCTATCATTCTCAACAAATCCTTTTGTCATCTTCATAAAGTTTAGAGATAAAGAAACTCACCAGTAGTTATAGGGACCGGGACTCTGCCTGTCTCATATGATCAAGTATCTGGTGCCTATAGTGAGCTAAAACACACATCAGCACCACTCTTTATATAAATATATAAAGATGGACCACTAACGAGTGGCTAGATCATACAACACTCACATTTACAGACTTATTCCTAAGTAGGACACATGTTACCCTGCCACCTTAAAAAACAATCCAAAGTATAAAGCATTATTTCGTCCCTTAATCTGCTTACATTTAATTATGTGCTGGGCATCTACAATGCATGAATACATACTAGACACTAAAGACAGAAAATTTACAAGAGAAATTCTCTGCACTCAAGGAACCTACAGTTTAGAAAAAGCAAAGAACAATTAAACAGTATTATGAAAGGGAAATGTCTTAGAGTTCACAGGAAAGGAACTCATCAGTCATATGAGAGTAAGGAAATGTTCCCACATAATGACACATTGTAAAACTTTATAACTTACCAAGAAACTCTAAGTAGAGGTAGTGTGTGGAATACTCAGGCAGGGAAAGTCATGTGTAAAGCAGGAAGATTAGAGAGAACAAGGTACATTTAGAGTATAACTGGTTTGTTGAATGAGTGAGATTTGCTGGGATATACACAGGCAACATTATTTTTCTCTCATCACAGAATTTAACATGCTTCTTTTAATCTTCTCTGCCCCTAGCCCCTTATTGCCATCCTGGGCAAAACCCATACTTTTCAGTCATTTTCAGCTATAAAAATAGTTTCAATCTCAGATATTAAAAGTTACAGGCCACATAAATCAAAATTTTAGTATAATCCAGTCTAGAATTGTTTCAGGCATAAAAGAAATGCTCAATAAATGTTCACTGAAGAACCGAGTTAATCACACCTCGTTCACAATTTCTCTTCTCTCCCCAGCTCATGCCTCCCAGACCTGCAGTAGGTAGGGAGCTTGGTCTGTTTTTTCATTTCTCCTACTCTGTCTTTTCCCCATCCTTCCAAGCTTCCCTAAGGTAGGAAATAAAGAGAAGAAGATTCAAAATACAAGGTCTTATTTAGCCAGCATGTTTGCATTTCTCTCTTGGTTGACTCAGCGGAATACCATGCTCTTTACGGAGAATGTTCAAATGATGGTTGTTTCATGAAATGCTAGGAAGTTCTTTAGAGATCTCCCGTGATTTCTTCAGAGACTTCTGCAGTGCATTTCTTTCAAGAAGACAACCACTTCCCTCTCTGTCTCCAATATTTGGCAAACCCTGTCAAGCTCCTGTCCCTGAATGTATACTCTCATTCAGAGAACACAACTGGATCCCCCTCACCTCTGCAGGAGTTAGTTCCTTCCTCCACACCATCCACTTGGCCCACAGGAAATTCTCACAACCTTGCCCTGACAATGCTGCTTCTATCTACTATTGCCTTATCATCTTCTTATTGGTACATCCATTAGCCTACTGCCATTCAAATTCAACAAAGGGATAAAATTACAAGGCTCCGTGTTCATACATGTTTCTAGTCCCCAAAGGATATTTTCCCTAGGAATCCAATTCTTTGCTTCAGTACATTCCAGAGCCCAAGCCGGCAATTCCATAGTACAGTGAATATCTAGCAAGGTTGTGAGATTTGGAGTTTCCTTCTTTCAGACATCTCAGATCTCTATGAGAAATACTCTTGATGACTCCTCACATGACTTGGGGAAGAGGATGCGGTCCCTCTGATTTCCACGGAGAGAGGGGAATACCATAGCATCATTTACCACTAGCAATTCTCCTAATTTCCAATGAACTGCTTTTTTTCTTTAATTTCTCTTTTTTTTTTTTTTTTTTGCTTGAGACAGAGTCTCCCTCTGTCACCCAGGCTGGAATGCTGTGGCGCGATCTCGGCTCACTGCAACCTCCACCTCTAGTGTTCAAGTAATTCTCTGCCTCAGCCTCCAGAGTAGCTGGGATTACAGGTGCGCACCATTATGCCTGGCTAATTTTTGTATTTTTGGTAGAGACAGCATTTCACCATGTTGGCCAGCTGGTCTTGAACTCCTGACCTCATGGTCCACTGGCCTTGGCCTCCCAAAGTTCTGGGATCACAGCCGTGAGCCACTGGCACCCAGCCTGTTTTTTAAAATTTCTAATTTTCTCTTGTATAGGGTGGAGGTAGATTTTGGAAAATGATAGTTACAAACCAATTTGCTATTAGAAATATCTTTAGAAATGTTTAGAAGCTCTCTTTAAAAGTTGTAAATACCGATCACCTACCACCTTCAAACTTTAGCAGAAATTCTGAGACAACAAGAAAAGTCCCATTGTACATTCACTAACATGGGCAATGTCTGTGTTCAGCTCAGTGTGCCAGGAGCTTAAGGTGTAAACTGGAGAGTTCTTAGACACTAAGAATTAAGTAGTGGCTAGATCATACAGGATTTTGTATGCCGTGCTGGAAAATTTGGGCTCATTTTAAAAGCATTTCAGAACTATTGAAAAGTTTTAAGCAGGAAAGTGAAAAGGTTATATTTGCATTTTAGCACATATTCTGCCTGCATGAGGGAGAAAGGATTAAATGTGAGCATTATTCAAATCTGACCAGTTGTAGAAAGCTGTAGCAATAATCCAGGAAGAAGATCATGACCCCCTAAGCTCAGGAATTGAAGATGCCATGAAAAGGTAGAAGACAGAGATATTAAGATGGCACAGGACTTCATGTTTACATGTTAAGGAGGCAGTTGGTAAGTATGAAGGGAGAGTCACAGAAGATGACCCTATTTGTGATTGAACACCTGTTTAGATGATAGAGACACTCACCATAATAGGAACCTTGAAAAAGGAAAATTTGGTGTGGAAGATGATGAATTCAAACTGTAAGAAGGATATAAGCAGTGCAAGGTTGTAAATGACACTTGGTAAAGAAGAGGCATAGCTACAGTGCCATAGGGGTTCAGAAGAAAGGTAGACTCCCAGGGTCTTGTATGGGCAGAAATGTCTTATGTGGGCAGAGATTTGTCTTGCACCTCTAAAATCAGGAAGAAGGTCAATAGATAGAGGGAAGGAATACGGACATTAAAGGTAAGGAAACATCAGCTAAGTCACAGAAGCCAGAGAACTTTCATGTCATAAAACTGCTGCCACACAGATTGGTAATGAGATTGTGGTACTTACCAAGGTGGTAGAAATTAGTAAAGATCTGTGTTTTAATAGCAGATATATTCAGAATACACAAAATACTGAGAGAAAGCAATTAACAACCCTATTTCTCTCCTCTGGATTATTACATTCAGCATGAATAGCATAGGGCCAAGTTCACTGTATTTTGTCTAACCTCTTCCATAAAATAAGACAAGTCTTTTTTCCTATCTGGCAATTTGATAGTGTCTATCATAAAGAAGTATATTAGTGAATTCAAATACTTAAGCAGGAACAATCTAACTTGGAAAGCATATAAAGCTTTTAGAATGGATATTCATTTCTAACTAATCTGCCATTATTCTTGGAAGGAAGGAAGGAAGGAAGGAAAGAAGGAAGGGAGGAGAGAGAGAGAAATGAACAAACCAGTGAATTAATAAATAAATAAGCATTATTTAAAAAAAAACGAGAATCTGTAGAATTTATTGGGACTATTCAGAAGTCTTTGACAGCATTGTTCAATGAAGACTGCTTTGAGAATTTAAATTAATGTAGGTTTATGGTATAAAAGATGCTTTGTCATGAATAGGGAACTGGTTCAATGTCAGAGGAAAAGGGACAGTGATAAATGGGCAAACTTTTTGAAATATTGAGGTGACTCACATGTATTCATTTAATTTTATCCATTCAGAAATCCTATGGAAGATACATTATTATTGCCAATAATGTGATGAAAAATCTAAATGTTGAAGACCAAGAAAGTATCTCTAATTGAATCTGGGAAGGATCACATTAACTTTATAAATCAAATAAAAGTTTTATGATAAGGTAATTCTTAAAAATCACTTGTAAATCTGCAATTATGAACTGTAAGATCTCAGGAATGTGTTTTCCTCAGAAGGACACATAGAAGACAATGCTGCTTCTCCTAATTCAATCTGGTTCTTTTTGACTTTTATAACAAGAGCATTAACCCATAAAGCATTGACTTTTAAAGAATATAAGTGATATAAGTATCAGAATATGGCATTAACTATGAGCAGAATATTTTATTCCCTCTTTTCTCTGCAAACTTTTCATTAATTCAGCTAATCATAAAAATAAAAAAGAATCTCACTAGCTATTTCCAATGCCTTTTAATGACTTTTCACATTGCCAAACAATCCTGTCCATGGAAATTCAGATTATTACATTAATACAGAATGATGAAGTAGGCAGTGGAAGTCTGTTACATGTATCTGAAGAGAAAGAAGCAGCATTCAGATATGATACGGATACAGTAATCCAAGTAAATCTCATTACTTGGGACAATCAATTTCCAAATTAGCTATCAGGCCCAGCTAGGACTACGAGTTTGTTCAAAATCTGGGTTCTTTATGTTTTTGATTTAAAGAACCCTGCAGAGCATTCCTGTTGATGGAGCTAATCAGACTTGTTAGGCCATAGTGACAACTACATTTGTACAACGACATTGTGTCTTTGCTTATAGCTTCTGTTTTAGCTGAGCTTAGTGAAAATACAAATATAGACTTAAGCGAAAACCAGTTGGACAAATACCACAGTATATTCAATCTATCTGAAGTTTCAGTTTTGTCATATATTGATTTTCTTGCTACATGAATTAACTCACTCATTTAACCACATTGGACCATATTTTTCCAATTTGAAAAATGTAGGTAGTTAATGATAGTATGTGATGTTTCACAAGGGAATGAAAATCCTGTTAACATAAAAACTCCAGAATTTCCCAAAGGAAACTTTATTGAGATAGCATACACAAATAGAAAGCAAGAGGGCCACATGTCTTGCCATTGCCATTAGAGAGCTGGTGTTATCTTAGCTGATGGCTCAAAATGTATTCAAATTCAAATATTGTAACAACAGTGAAGTAAATGTAAGTAATGAAAACAATCTGAGTATTATTGTAATTATTTCATAAAGTCAATAAGTGTATTAAATACAGCTTCCTCGTTCTTATTTTTATTCCTAGAAAAGTTTCTCCAATGTCACTTTCAAGGAATAAGGCTATTCCTTGAAATAGCCTTATTCCTTGAAAATTCAAACTTAGTATTTGGAAAATCCTGTAACACTGAAAAGAGAACTCTTCATAGTACAATAGTTGAGCATCAAAAATGAAGTAAGTTATTTATATGCAACCTCTCTGCTCTGTATTTCTTCTCTCTGACACAATGGCTGATTCTCACATTTGTGCACACACGTGCAGTCATATATGCTCCTTATTTTAACTTTTCTTATGATATTAACCACTTTAATGGCTTTAGGCATCTTATTGTTTTATGTGAGGTTATGCATTACGTCCTTTGTTTATTATCTATATTTTATCTTTTCCCCCTTTCCCTTGTAAAATTCCTCCACTGTGGAAGCAAATCTCAATTCCTGACAGAATACAGAAGATACAAGGCAATTCACAGTGGCACAGAACACCCAGCATGGCTCATGACTGCCCGTGGCTTTCAGCAAGTATAGCGAGAGGCAAGGGTAAGTGCAGACACATGCACAGAAGAATAGAAAGCACTTTCATGTTCATTACCTTGTTTCAGCCTGAAAGCAACTCTGCAAAGTTGGCAGAATATATGTAACATCTGCATTTTACACTTTAAAAAAGGAGGCCTACGTAGTCAAGTAGATTGCTCAAGTATTGAGAGCTGGTAATCAGTGAAGTCAGATATTCTCACACAAAATTTAGTGTTCTTTTACTAAACTACAATGCTTCCCTAAAGTACATTACAAAAGAAATGATCTCAGCCTGGGATATCAAGATGTAGACTTGGGATTTTCCAAATGTAGAGGACAAGTAAAGGAAAAGAAATAAGAATAACTTCAAATTTTACCAGAGCAAGTCCCCCCAAACTTGAATAGGAAAAGCCAGTGAGGAATCAGTTTAGTTGGTAATATAATAAATATATTTTATATCTTTTGATGGATATTTATATTATTTTGAATGTACACTGCTAATGACAATATGCATTTAACATGTATATGTACATATATACACACATATATGTGAGTCTGGTCATGTAAAATAAACTTCTATAAGCAAATTTCAGGTTTATTTTGGTATTAGAAATATATTAAGGCTTTTAAGACATAATGCCAAATTGAGCCTGCAAAATAATATAATCACTGTTCCACTAGCAATGTATAAAAATATCCATTTTCTAAAACCATGCCAAAAGTTCATATTATTATTTTAAATCTTTGTCAGTTTTTTGATACATAATGATATTTTATTGTTTATTTGGAGTTTATTTGATTACTATTGAGATTGAACATTTTTTACTTCTGTTTTCAAATTGTATTTTTTTGTGTTTGTGTGTACATGTGTGCATGACTTCCTTATTAATATATTTTCCATTTTTATACTACTAAAAGATTACTCCTTGTTAAATTATAAGTTCCCTTTATATAATTAAAGTAATAATGCTTTGCTCACCATTCCCCAGGAAAAACAATATAAGGTAAACATATATAGGTATTCTTACATCAGAAAAAATTTATTAGTCATGGATTTTCCTCCTATATATTCATCTTTTATGTAAATATCTTCTTAGCTATTTTTAATCACTAGAACTATTTTTCAGGAAACATTTTTCATGTACATAATTCCTTTTAGAAGATGCTGACCAATATATGCATTATGGAAGTCAGAAGGGGAAGACAGAAAGAAGACCAGAATGCCTATTAAAAAAATGGCTAAAAACTTCCAAAATCTAGGGAAGAAAATGAAAATCAAATCTAATAAGACTAAAAGGCAATAAATAATATGTACCCAAAGAAATCCACACAGAGACAAATTATAATCAAATTGACAAAAGTCAAAGGAGAATTTTGAGAACAGAAAGAAAAAAGTGACTTGTCACATGCAAGAGAACTTTATAAGACCCTCAGAACAATTTTAGCAGAAGAAACCTTGCAGGCTAGAAGTGGAATGATATTCAAAGTACTAGGAAAAAAAAAAAAACTATCAACCAGAGCACAATACTCAGTATAGGATGTACAACACCATGAGTGAACTCTAAACTATGAGCATTGAGTGATAATGAGTCAATGTAGGTTCAAATTGTAATAAATGTACCTTTTTGGGGGGATATTTTAATAATGGAGGAAGTTATGTATGTTTGGGAGCAGGGGGATTAAATAAGAAATATTTGTACATTTTGCTCAATTTTTCTGTGAATCAAAACCTGTTCTAAAATTCAAGTCTAACCACAGACAGGCAAAAGATCATTAGATGCTACTATGAACACCTCTATGCATCAAACTAGAAAATATAGTGGAAATGGATACATTCCTGGAAACATATACCCTTCTCGTTTGAATCAGGAAGAAATACAAATTCTGAACAGACCAATAACAAGCAGTGAGATTTAATCAGTAATTTTAAAATTGCCAGTACAAAAGGATCCAGGGCCAGATGGATTCACAGTCAAATTCTACCAGGACCTCAATTCTACCAAATCATTTCAGAAGAATTTGTACCAATTCTACTGAAATGATTCCAAAAGACAGAGAAAGAGAGAATCCTCCCTACTTCATTCTATGAAGCCAGTATTACTCTCATAACAAATCCAAGAAAGAATATAAGAAAAAAAGAAAACTACAGACTAGTATCCCTAATGACCATAGATGCAAAAATCCTCAATAAAATACTAGCTAACTGAATCCAGCAGCACATCATAAAGATAATTCAATAATCAAATGGGTTTCATCCCAGGTATGCAGGGAGGGTTCAACATATGCAAGTCAATCAAGGGATTTACCACACAGAATTAAAAACAAAACCCATATGATCAGTTCAATAGATGCAGAAAAGCATTTCATAAAATCCAGCTTCCCTTTATGAAAAAAACCCTCAACAAACTAGACATAGAAGGAATACCTCAAAATAAAATCCATATATAATAAACTTAATGCCAACATCAAACTGAATGGGGAAAAATTGAAAGCATTCCCCCTGACAACTGGAACAAGACAAGGATGCCCACTTTTACCACTGCTATTCAACATAGTACTAAAAGTCCTAGCCAGAGCAATCAGGCAAGAGAAAGAAATAAGGTACATACAAATTGGAAAAAAAGGAAGTCTAGTTATCTCTACTGAGAATATTATCATATATTAAGAAAATCCTAAAGATTTTTTGAAAAGGCTCATAGATATGATAATTTAGTAAATTCTCAGATTACAAAATCAATGTACACAAGTCATTAGCAGTGCTATAAACCAACAATGAACAGGCTGAGAATGAAATAAACAACTCCATCTTTTTTACAATAGCTGCAAAAAAAAAAAAGATAAAATACCTGGGAACAAACTTAAGCAAGGAGGTGAAAGATATCTACAAGCAGAACTACAAAACACTGCTAAAAGAAATCATAGATGACACAAACAATGGACATACATCCCATACTCAAGGACTGAAAAAAATCAGTATCATGAAAATGACCATACTCCTCAAAGCAATCTACAGATTCAATGCAATTCCTATTAAAATAACAACATCATTTTTACAGGATTAGAAAAAAAATCATAAAATTTATATAAAACCAAAAAAAGAGTGAATAGCCAAAACAATCCTAATCAAAAAGAACAAATATGGAGGTATCACATTGCCCAATTTCAAATTATATAGTACAAGGCAATAGTAACCTAAAAAGCATGATACTGGTAAAAAGTAGGTATGTATAGAAATGAAACAGAATAAAGAACTCAGAAGTAAAGCCAAATATAGCCAACTGATCTTCAACAAAGCATACAAAAACATCAATTGGGGAAAAGACACCCTATTTAATAAATAGTTCTGGAAAAACTGTATAGTCATGTGTAGAAGAATGAAACTGAATCCCTGTCTCTTGCCATATACAAAAATAAACTCAAGGTGGATCAAAGACTTAAATTTAAAACTTGAAATCATAAAAATTCTACAAGAAGCCTGAGAAAAACTCTATTGGACATTTCCCTAGGCTAAGAATTTATGACTAAGATACCAAAAGCAAATCCAACAACAAAAAATAAGGGGACATAATTAAATTAAAAACCTTCTGCACAGCAAAAGAAATAATCAGCAAAATAAACAGCCCAAAAATGGGAGAAAATATTTGGAAATGATGCATCCAACAAAAGACTAATATCCAGAATCTACAAAAACTCTAACAAATCATCAAAAACAAACAAACAAAAAACCCTTCAAAAAGTGGGCAAATGACATGAATATACACTTTTCAAAAGAAGATATGCAAATGACCAATATATGAAAAAATGCTCAATATCACTAATCATCAGAGAAATGCCAAATTATAACTCCAATGAGATACCACCTTACCTCAGACACAATGACTATTATTATTAATAAAAAGTCAAAAACAATAGATGTTGGTATGGATATGCTAAAAAGGGGACCCTTATACACTGCCAGTGGGAATATAAATTAGTACAACTTCTAAGAAAAACAGTATGGAGATTTCTAAAAAACTAAAAGTAGATATACCATTCAGTCCAGCAATCCCACTACTGGTTATCTACTTAAAGGAAAAAATATTTATTAAATCAAAAAGCCACCAGCATACATGTTTATTGCAGCACAATTCACAATTATAAAGATGTAGAACCAACCTAAGTCCCCATCAACTAATGAATACTTAAAGAAAATGTGGTACTGTATACACAATGGAACACTATCCTGACAGGAAAGAAAAATAAAGAAAGAATGTTTCTGCAGCAACTTGGATGGAGCTGGAGCTGGAGGCCATTATTCTAAGTGAAATAACTCAGTAACGGAACACCAAATACCATATGTTCTCACTTTTAAGTGAGAACTAAGCTGTGAGAATTCAATGGCATAGAGAGAAGTATAATGGACATTGGTAACTCAGAAAGGGAGAGTGTGGGATGGGGGTGAGAGATCTAAAACTACATTTTCGGTATAATATATACTACCCTAGTGATGGGTACATTAAAATCTCAGACTTCACCACTATATAATTCATCCATATAACAAAAAAAATTTGTACCCCAAAATCTTTTTAAATAAAACGTATATATACATATATATTTTTTATTTTAAAAATACTATATCTGGCAAAACTGCTCTTCAGAAATGAAGGAAAGATAAACACTTTCCCTATCGAACGAAACCTGATGTAATCATCACCACAAGACCTGCCCTAAAAGAAATGTTAATCAGAAATTTTCAGTTGAAAAGGAAAGGACACCATGGGATTATGTTAAAAGACGAAAGTGTGAAAAATAGCTATATCTAAAATGTATTTTAAAAGACACACAATATAAATAGACTGTGTGAATTCAAGAAACAGTAACAAAAAGTTGGGGAGGAAAAGATAAATTGTAGTCTCTGTATAGCATAAATTTAAGTTTTACAAGCTAAAAATAGACTTTAATATTTTATGTCATTCCCTAGGTTCCCATTATGGTCTGGTTGTGTCCCCAAATCTCTGTGTTAGAAACTTAATCTTCATTCTGATAGTGTTGAAAGGTGGCACCTTTTGAGAGGTGTTTAGGTAATGAATGCCCACTCTCAAGAGTGGAGTTATGTCATTATAAAAAGGGCTTGCGAGGTAAGTTTACTCTAGTATCAGGCTGTTCTTTCATTGCTGTAAAGAAATACCCCAGACTGTGTAATTTATAAAGAAAAGGGGTTGGTTCTGCAGACTGTACAGGAAGCATATCATCAACATCACTCAGGTTTTGGGGAAGATCTCAGGGAGCTTTTACTCACAGTGGAAGATAAAGCAGTTCTTGAACATCTCATGACAAGAATAGGAATGAGAGAGACTGAGGTGTTGGGGTGGTGGTAGGTACACACACTTTTAAATGACCAGATCTCATGAGAACTCACTCACTGTCACAAGGACTGCACCAAACCATGAGGGATCCAACCCCATGAACCAAACACTTTCCACCAGGCCCTACCTCCAGCATTGGGGATTACAATTCAACATGTAATCTGGACAGGGGCAAATATCAAAACAATATAAATTCTCTTTTATTCCTCTGCCACATGAGGACACAATATTCATCCTCTCTTATCTGTCCACCTTCCACCATGTGAGGACTCAGCAAATAAGCCCTCACTGGACACCAAATGCCAGACTTCCCAGCCTCCAGAACTGTGAGAAACTAATTTCTCTTAATTATAAATTACCCGGTCTGTGGTGTTTTTCTACAATGGCACAAAATAAAGTCAGAGAGTAACCACATATAACAAAAACCATAGAAGTTACACAAAAGAAAAAGAGAAAGAAATCAAAGCCTATCAATACAAAAACATCAATAAAACAAAAAGAGACACAGTGAGGTAGAAAAAGACTAACTGCAAAACTAACAGAAAACAACAACATTGAAAAATGCTGTTTTATTAAAAATTAAAGCAGCATCCCTTTATCAAAGGGGAATATTTTCCAAACCCCCAGTAAATGTCTGAAACCATGAACTGTACAAAACCCTTAATATAACATATTTTTATACATGTATACCTATGATGAAGTTTAATTTATAAATTAGGCACAGTAAGAGATTAACAACAATAAAATAGAACAATTATTAAAATACTGTGATAAAAGTTATATAAATGTGATTTCTCTCTCCCTCCCTCTCTCTCTCTCTCTCTCAAAATATCTTACTGTACTCTACATCAGGTAACTGACACTACAGAAGGTTAACTGCAGATACGTAGGGACTACTGCACACTAAATGTAAATGGATTAAACTTTCCAATCAAAACACATAGGGTGCCCGAATGGATGAAAAAACAAAAACAAAAACACGAACTATATGCTGTCTACAAAAAACCCACTATAGATTTAAAGACACTCCAAGATGGCCAGATAGACACAACTCCAGTGCACAACACCCAGTGAGACAGATGTAGAAATCCAGAGATCTCCTAGCTCCAACTGAGGTACCAGGTACATTTCAACAGGTCTGGTCCAACAATGAGCAAAACCCAGGCAGGGCAGACCGAGGTGGAGAGGGATTCTGCTTCACCCAGAAAGTGTGTCTGACCAGCAAGTCAGAGGCTTCCCCTCTGGCACTCCAGTCCAGATAGAGGGCACTCCCCAAAGCCTCAGCAATACACACAATGGGGGATCTTTGCCAGTCAAGCGACAGGAATTACAAGCGCAGATTTGAATAATAATCCAAGACAGTGTCCCAGATTGGTGCACAGACCTAAACAGATGCATAAGCCCAAAAGCTGGGCCAGAGAGCCTGCAGACCAGGCTATTGCCCCTCTCCCCCTGTCCGGAGAGAGAGGGAGCTGTAAGTGGGAGGAAGGTTTGGAGCAGCTGGGTGGGCCCCTACCCTATGATCAGAGAGAGAGGAAGCTGGACGGGTCCCTACCCTCCCCCACAAACCCCAGAGGGCTGAAGCTCTGACTCTAGCAGGTTGTGCAGCCAGTGCCACAGTCTGAGCTGAACCCTGAATGATCCAGCCCAGTGGAGGAAGGGCACAACCCACCACTAGAGGGGTGGGACTGGGCTACATGTTTTAACAAAAAACACAGGAAGCCTACATAGCAATGGGATGGTGTTCTTGACAACCCAGCAGCACCTCCAGGTCAGCAGAAGAGGTGGGCCTAATCTTTCAGTATAAATAAAAAAGACACAGGAAGCTTCCCCAGTAACCTGAAGGAGTCCCTAGAAACCCAGTAGCACCTCAACAGTCAGACAAGCAACCTCATCAAGCAGCTCCCTCAGACCACAGCCAGGTAAAGCCACAAAGATGGGGAAAAAAACAGTGCAAAAAAGATGAAACCATCAAAGACCAGAACACCTCTTCTCCTTCAAGGGATCACAACTCTTCAACAACACAGGATCACAGCTTGACCAAGAAGTGTAACAAATTGACAGAAAAGGCTTCAGAAGGTGGATAATAACAAATTTTCCTGAGCTAAAGGAACACGTTCTATCTCAATGCAAAGAAACCAAAAACCTTGAAAAAAGGTTAGACAAAATGCTAACTGGAATAACCAGCTTGGAGAAGACATAAATGACGTGAGGGAGTTGAAAAACACAGCATGAGAACTACATGAAGCAAACACAAGTTTTAATAGCCAAATTGATTAAGCAGAAGAAAGGATATCAGAGATACAAGCTCAACTGAATAAAATAAAAAGAGAAGGCAAGACAAGAGAAAAAAGAGTGAAAACAAATGAACAACGCCTCCAAGAAATATGGGATTATGTGAAAAGACCTAATCTATGCTTGATCAGTGTTCCAATATATGATGGGGAGAATTAATCCAAGCTGGAAAACATGCTCCAGGATATTATCCAGGAGAACTTCCCAAGCCTAGCAAGGCAGTCCAAATTTCAAATTCAAGAAATACAGAGAACTCCACAAAGATATTCCTCAAGAAGAACAACCCCAAGGCACATAATCGTCAGATTTCCCAGGATTGAAATGAAGGAAAAAATGCTAAGGGCAGCCAGAGAGAAAGGTCAGGTCACCTATAGAGGGAAGCCAATCAGACTCACAGTAGATCTCTCAGCAGAAACCCTACAAGCCAGAAGAGAGTGGGGGCCAATATTCAACATCCTTAAAGAAAAAAATTTTCAACCCAGAATCTCATATCCAGCCAAACTAAGCTTCATAAGTGAAGGAGAAATAAAATCGTTTATGGACAAGCAATTATTGAGAGATTTTGTCACCACCAGACCTGCCCTACAAGAGCTCCTGAAAGAAACACTAAGCATGGAAAGCAACAAGTACAAGCCACTGCAAAAGCAAACCAGTTGGCAAAGACCAAAAATGCAATGAAGAAAATGAGTCAACTAATGGGAAAGAAAACCAGCCAGTAACAAAATGTCAGGATCAAATTCACACATAACAATATTAACATTGAATGTAAATGGCCTAAACACCCCAATCAGAAGACACAGACTGGCAAACTGGATAAAAAGTCAGAACCCATCGGTGTGCTGTATTCAGGAAACCCATCTCAAATACAAAGACGCACATAGACTCAAAATAAAGGGATGGAAGAAGATTTACCATGCAAATGGAGAAGAATAAAAGCAGGGGTTGCAATCCTAATCTCTGATAAAATGGACTTCAAACCAAAAAGATCAAAAGAGACAAAGAAGGACACTACATAATGGTAAAAGGATCAATCCAACAGGAAGAGCTAACTGTCCTAAATATATATGCACCCAACACAGGAGCACCCAGATACATAAAGCAATTTCATAACGACCTAAAACGAGATTTAGACTCCCACACAATAATAGTGGGAGACTTCAACACTCCACTGTCAATGTTAGACAGATCTATGAGACAGAAAATTAACAAGGATATCCCAGACTTGAATGCAGAGCTGGACCAAGCAGACCTAATAGACATATAGAGAATGCTCCACCCCAAATCCACAGAATATACATTTTTCTAAGCACCACATAGCACTTACTCTAAAATTGACCACATAATTGGAAGTAAATCACTCCTCAGCAAAAGCAAAAGAACAGAAATCATAACAGTCTATCAGACCACAGCACAATCAGATGAGAACTCAGGATCAAGAAACACACTCAAATCCGCACAACCACTTAGAAACTGAACAACTTGCTTCTGGGTATCGACTGGATCAACAATGAAATGAAGGCAGAAATAAAGATGTTCTTCGAAACCAACCAGAATGAAGACACAATTTACCAGAATCTCTGGGACACTTTTAAAGCAGTGTCAAGAAGGAAATTTATAGCAATAAATGCCCACCAGAGAAGAGAGGAAAGATCTAAAATTGACACCCTATCATCAAAATTGAAAGAGCTAGAGGAGCAAGATAAAAAAAACTCAAAAGCTAGCAGAAGACAAGAAATAACTAAGATCAGAGCAGAACTGAAGGAGATACATAAAAAAAACCCTTCAAAAAAATCAATAAATCTAGGAGCTGTTTTTTTTTTTTTGAAAGGATCAACAAAATAGACCACTATCCAGATTAATAGAAAAGACAAGGGAGAAGAATCAAATAGATGCAATAAAAAATGATCAAGGGGATATCACCACTGATCCCACAGAAATACAAACTACCGTCAGATTACTACAAACAGCTCTACTCACATAAACCTGTAAACCTGAAAGAAATGGATAAATTCCTAGACACTTGTACTCTACCAAGACTAAACCAGGAGGAAGTTGAAACCCTGAATAGACCAATAACAAGGGCTGAAGTAGAGGCAGCAATCAATAGCCTACCAACCAAAAAAAGTCCAGGTCCAGACAGGTTCTCAGCGTAATTCTACCAGATGTACAAAGAGGAACTGGTTCCATTCCTTCTGAAACTGTATCAAACAATACAAAAAAAGGGAGTCCTCCCTAACTCATTTTGTGAGACCAACATGATCCTTATACCAAATCCATGGAGAGACTCTACTTAAAATGACAACTTCAGGCCTTTATACTTGATGAACATCAATGGAAAAATCTTCGATAAAATACTGGCAAACAGATTGCAACAGCACATCAAGAAGCTTATCCATCATGACCAAGTAGGCTTCATCCCGGGGATGCAAGGCTGGTTCAACATATGCAAATCCACAAATGTAATCCATCACATAAACGGAATCAAAGACAAAAACCACATGATTATCTCAATAGATGCAGAGAAGGCCTTTGATAAAAGTCAACAGCTCTTCATGCTAAAAACTCTCAATAAACTAGGTACTGATGCAACATATCATAAAATGATAAAAGCTATATATGACAAACCTACAGCCAATATCATAAGGAATGGGCAAAAGCTGGAAGAATTCCCTTTGAAATCAGGCACTAGACAAGGATGCTGTCTCTTACCACTCCTATTCAACATAGCATTGGAAGTTCTAGCCAGAGCAATCAGGCAAGGAAAAGAAATAAAGCGTACTCAATTAGGAAAAGAGGAAGTCAACCTGTCTCTATTTGCAGATGACATGATTGTATATCTATCTAGCAGACCCCATCGTCTCAGCCCCAAATCTTCTCAAACTGAAAAGCGACTTCAGCAAAGTCTCAGGATACAAAATCAATGTGCAGAAATCACAAGCATTCCTATACACCAATAACAGACAAACAGAGAGCCAAATCAAGAGCAAACTCCCGTTCACAATTGCTACAAGAAGAATAAAATACCTAAGACTACAACTAACAAAGGATGTAAATGACTTCTTCAAGGAGAACTATAAACCACTGCTCAAGGGAATAAGAAAGGACACAAACAGATGTAAGAAACATTCCATGCTCATGGTTAGGAAGAATCAATATCATGAAAATGGCCATACTGCCCAAAGTAATCTATAGATTCAATGCTATCCCCATCAAGCTACCAATGAGCTTCTTCACAGAACTGGAAAAAACCACTTTAAACTTCATATGGAATCACAAAAGACCCCGCATAGCCAAGTCAATTATAAGCAAAAAGAACAAAGCTGGAGGCATCATACTGCCAGACTTCAAACTATACTACAAGGCTACAATAATCAAAACAGCATGGTACTTGTACCGAAACAGAGACATAGACAAATGGAACAGAACAGAGACCCCAGAATAAACACCACACATCTACAACCATCTGATCTTTGACAAACCCAGCAAAAACAAGCAATGGGGAAAGGACTCCATGTTTAATAAATGGTGTTGGGAAAACTGGCTAGCCATGTACAGAAAGCAGAAACTGGACTCCTACCTGTCACCTTATACTAAAATTAACTCCAGATGGATCAAAGATTTAAACATAAAACTGAACACCATAAAAACACTAGAAGAAAAGGCAAAACCATCCAGGACATAGGCACAGGCAAGGACTTCATGACTAAAACACCAAAAGCAATGGCAATAAAAGCCAAGATAGACAAATGGGATCCAATTAAACTCCAGAGCTTCTGTACAGCAAAAGAAACCATCATTAGAGCGAATCAGCAACCAATAGAATGGGAAAAAAATTTTGCAATCTACCCATCTGACAAAAGGCTAATATCCAGAATCTACAAGGAACTAAAACAAATATACAAGAAAAAAACAACCCCATTCAAAAGTGGGCGAAGGATATGAACACTTTTCAAAAGAAGACATATATGAGGCCAACAAACATATGAAAAAATATTCATCATCACTGGTCATTAGAGAAATTCAAATCAAAACCACACTGAGATATCATCTCATGCCAGTTAGAATGACAATCATTAAAAAATCTGGAGACAACAGATGCTGGAGAGGATGTGGAGAAATAGGAACACTCTTACACAGCCAGTGGGAGTGTAAATTAGTTCAACCATTGTGTAAGACAGTGTGACGATTTCTCAAGGATCTAGAAATAGAAATTCCATTTGACCCAGCAATCCTATTACTGGGTATATACCCAAAGAACTATAAATCGTTCTACTATAAAGACACATGCACACATATGTTCATTGCAGCCCTGTGTACAATAGCAAAGACGTGGAACCAACCCAAATGCCCATCGATGATAGACTGGACAGGGAAAATGTGGCACATATACACCATGGAATACTACGCAGCCATAAAAAACGATGTGTTCATATCCTTTGTAGGGACTTGGATGAATCTGGAAACCATCATTCTCAGCAAACTGACACAAGAACAGAAAGCCAAACACCATATGTTCTCACTCATAGGTGGGTGTTGAATAACGAGAACACATGGACTCAGGGAGAAGAACATCACACACTAGGAGCAGTTGCGGGGGGTAGGGGAGAGACGGGGGGGTGGGGAGGGAGGGGAGATTGGGGAAAGATAACATGGGGAGAAATGCCAGATATAGTATGCACCTAAAGTAAAATAAATAAATTAAAAAATAATAATAATAGCCTCATTATAGTGTAACTGTGAAAGGTAAATGTTTATAATGTGCTTACTAAAGTGCCTGTTTTATAGTAAGTGCTCAATAAATAGAAGGTATTATTCATTCATTAAAAAAAGAATTAAGCGGAATCAACTGGAAAATACTAGTAGAATTGGCATCAAATGTATGTCAGATGGAGAAGAGTATAATGGATGAAAGGCTTTTATTTTGCTCCTTTGGAAGCACTATTTAAAAGTGACATGCCAGAACTATTCACAATAGCAAAGACATGGAATCAGCCTAGGTGCCCAACAGCAGTGGATTGGAAAAAGAAAATGTGGTACATACACACCATGGAATTCTACACAGCCATAAAAAGAATAAAATAATGTCCCTCGCAACAACATGGGTGCAGCTGGAAGCCATTATTCTAAATGAACTAATGCAGAAGCAGAAAACTAAATACCACGTGTTCTCACTTATAAGGAGCTAAATGTGTACTTAACAGCCGTAAAGATGGCAACAATAGGCACTGGTGACTACTAGAGTGGGGAGGGAGGGTTAAAGAAATAACTATTAAGCACTATGCTCAGTACCTGGGTGATGGGATCAGTTGTATTCTCAACATCAGCATCACACAATATACTCTGGTAACATGCCTGTACATGTGCTCCCTGAACCTAAAATGAAAGTTGAAATTTAAAAAATAAAATGAAAAAGGAAAAGGGGCATACCTGTCTGGATTGTGTTAGAGCATCACATACAGCTATATTTTGGCTGAGACATGCTAGTTCTGGAGAAAGATGTGACATGAATGAAAGAAGATTCCCCACCTCCCACTTGAGGACTTCATGATCACACAGAACATGATCACACAGAAATTACACATTTGGAATTCTCTGTGTTTCTCTGTAATAATAGAAGGGATTCTTGAGCATACACCATTTCTATCTCTCTCTCTCTCTCTCTCTCTCTCTCTCTCATTAAAGGTTGCATATTAGCATGGTTATGCTTAAATAAATCATTACCTTATTCTGAGTGCTCTGTTTTTTGATCTTCCTTGTCCTAAGCTCTCTACATTGTGCTTTATTTACCATTCACACATTTGCTGAATCTTGCTGCATAGAAACAAGGAGTAGAAATGCCTGATACCACTATTCTTGACTTTGTCAGGGAAAGGAGAGCCAGTATTACATGGCATATCTGAGGTACAGGTAGCGTAAGGAATGGAAATTTAATAGGGGAAAATGTCCTCTGACTTATTCACCCACATTTATGCATCTGCTCTTGCAACAGCTCTTTTAAATAAAGAAATAACTTGTTTACACCCCTTCAAAATACTGCAGTTTGAATGGAGTGGGGTGGGATGGGGAAGAGGAGACAATAAATTGACTTGTAAATTTGTAAATTGTGACTTGAGCTCTTCTTCCTTCAGTCCACAGAATGCATGTTTCAAATGAACGAAAGTGAAGATAAGAATCAAAGTGAAGATATCCTTAATGGGCACATAATCAATCCAGCATTTTTGATCCCTAGGCTTGCTTTATGGCAGCAGTGCAGTGGTGAAATAGTATAGCAGAGCATTCCTAAACAATCACCAGAATTTAAACTGCTATTTAATCCAGATTGACAGAGAGTATTACTGATGAAACTTAAGGGCTCCTCCTCACCACAGCAGATGGCACAGCTTTGTCATGTGACTGCATTGTTGTGGGTAATGCCCTGCTCACTTCTGGTGGTCACTGGGTGTTAAGTAATACCAGTACCGTCAAGTGCTTCTTATTTTTTACCCAGGGTCATTTATAATTCTCTGCTTCATGTACTTTCTAATTCTTCATGCTCAATGATGGGAATGAAAATTAATTACTCTGGGAATGTGAATGTTACTTTGACAAATCATTTGTATTCTGCTAAATAATGATAATGTTTTCATCAGTGAAACCAGAGCATCTCTGCACTCTCTTCTATTGTCCTGTTATCCTACTTCTCCTTCTTATACCCTAAGATCTTTTTTGAAATGCAAAAAATGAACAAGGGTAATTACCTTTTAATTTAAGTCTGGGATTTAGATGTGATTTACTTGAAACCTTTCCTAAGTATGGCATTTAAGTCTACATGAAATCCCAATTTTCTATCTTTGTAGCTCGACCAAAGATGTTGCTTTGATTTCTGATCTGCACATTCCTGGGAGTATGATGTCTCACTTGTCTGAAAGAGAGAGATGTATGTTCATTTGAAGTTTCAGTTGACTTATAGCTCTTTTTTAACCTTTGTTGCTAATAGCTGGCAGAGAATAAAGCCAGACATGTCAATCACTGTCTAGATTTTATAAACTATTGACTGCTTCTTGAAGGATTTTAATGTCTATTTTATTGGTCTGTTGTACCATAGGGAGGGATTTATAGTGTCAAAAAAATGAAAACCGTGGCTAGCTAGCATCATCTAGATCTGTTGGTAATAAAGTCATGGCAATTAATTACTATCCATTAAATATAAATCAGCAGAAATCACACCAAGGAGAGAGTCAAAGCATTTCAATCCTTAGAATTATTTTGGCATTATCATATTTAATGCTCTGTGAAGAGTGAACTAGTTTTTCTGATTTTTTTTATTAAGCTGAACACTTTTTGTTTTTAAAAAAAATTTTTGTAAGTTTCAGAGGAAGACTCTGCAACTCACTGCTCCTGAAACACAAAATGAACCTCCTTTTCCTTTTACCCACCTTCATGTCCTAAAGATGGTTAGCTCTTCACATACTGCCATTCTCCCTAGCACAATTCCTGACAGAAGTCTTGGTGACTTCTACTCTGGCCTCTCAGTTTCTTGAACTTCTCTCCTCCCATACGTTTGTCCTACATTCTGCCTTAGGCACTCATTCTATTGACCATACCCTAGACTAAAAGTTCTCAAGATGGAATCCAATGTATCCTAGGTCTCCAAAATACTTTCAGGGGGCTTATAGGGTAAAACCATTCTTATACTGCTACTAAGATGTCACTTAACTTTTTTACTTTTATCATCTCACAAGTGTGCAATGTTTTCTAGAGGTTATATGACATGTAATGCCACAACAGATTGACTACAGAAGCAGGTAGGATAATCCAATTATCATCTATTCAGCCACACATTAAAGAGATGTGCAAAAGCATGAAAAGGTACCACTCCTCTCACTAATTTCTTTTGTTTGGGAAGACATTGTTATCTTTCTTAAAATTGTTATGTTATTATTTAATGGATTTATTATTTTAATGAATACCTATTTTAAACATTCACAGTTTTAATTTCAAGTGCAGTTAATTACCAACAGATATAATCTACATTAAAAAGATTTATGCAATCAATAATTTTTAAGACTGTAAAAAGGTCCAGAAACCAAAAAGTTGATAACTGCTGCCATTTACCAAATTTCTCTAATTGTCTGGGAAGATGAAACCTTCTTTTTATACTGTTTTTATTGCTTTGTAATTTTTAATTCATCATGGATTGCTTCTTTTGGAAAGTGAAATAAACTAGTAATAAAAATGTAGATCTAAAGAAATGCCAGCTTATTGATGAGATGCTTGGGTATCATGGTACTGTCAAATTGCTATAAAGTTTTATACTTCTTTAGTCTCCATTTTTTCAATTATCTCACCACGACCTTCAATGTGTTTCTCCAACATCTTTTGACTTTTCCTTAGTGTCCTCAGTTTCTTCTTTCTCTCTTAAATTTTACATTTACATTTCAGATCTTAACTCTCAAATCTCAATTCTCAAATCTCAAATCTCAACTCTCAAATCTCTTGTCCAATTCTTTCTTATATTCATTTTATAACTCACAACCCTGTTTAAATCCAACTCTACATTCATACCATGCTTGCCTTCATGAAGATGAAGGTGGCTGAGAAAAAAAATACCCACAGTCATTCCAATAAGGCTTAGTCTATACTCATGACAATAACTTCAAGTGGGCCCTTAGTTCTGCCTACAGTGGACGATGTTGTCTGCTTATGCTGTGATATCAAATAAGCACCAAAGTCTCAGTAGCAAATGCAATAAAGGTTTGTTTCTTATTCACTTGATTTGTGCTCTGTGGGTCAACTTTAACTCTTTACTCTGCAACTTGTACTAATGGAGCAGCTTCTTCTGGTGGTTGTTGCTATTCTTATGGAAAGGAATGAAAAGACAGAAGAACCACAGATATTTCTCAAGCTTTGTCTTCCAACATAGTATATGCCTCTTCCACTTCTATTTCTTTGACTGAAGAAAGCCCCTTTATTAAGTCTAACATCAAAAGAATGGGAAACTTAATCTTTCTACAGCGACAAGCGTGGTAAAAAGAAACCTCTAGGATGGGGCAGTGAATGTTTTCACATTAGCACAACTTACCACCCTGTCCAATACTACAATTTCTCATCCCATTGCTCTTCCATTCTCACAAATAAGTAATGCTTCTCCACTCCCCTGAATCTCATTCACCTCCTCTCTCATCCTTACCACTGTTGATGACCTTGCTTTACATTTCATGGAAAACATCAAAACAATCAAAAGAGAAAAGTCACATGCTCCCACCTACCCATCTACTTGCGTTTGTGGCCCCCTATGCTACCTTCCCTTGGATTCGCTTTCCGTATTCTTACTTAGGGCTTCATTTGTCTCCTAAGTCATATTGTCTCTCACCTCCTTCTAGTCATTGCCCCAGCAACTCTTTTCTCACTTCTACACTGTCAGTTTCTGTCCTGTATGAAATCATTCCCATCAGTATGCCAATATGTTATGTTTCCAACCTAAAAAAAACAAAACCAATAAGCCAAAAACCTTTCCTGACCTCATTCTACTTCATGACACTTCTCTGTTTATATTTCTCATTTTTGAAAAAGCTGTTAATGCATTCTATCACTAAGTTTTCTTTTCTCATTATCTCCCCAAACCACTCACCTTCTGAATGCTTCAATGACCTCTGTGTTGTTAAGGACAGTAGTTGATTCTCAGCCATCATATTCCTTGACCTTGTATTTCATATCGGCAGCATGGAAATAATTTTTCCACTTGCCATGCAGGACACTAGTCAGGACCTGGCTTTTCTTCTACCTCTCTGACCATTTCCTCTCAATCTTTGTGTAGTTTCCTCCCCACTTCTCTAACTTCTCATGTTGGAATACTTTAGGAAAGAGTAACAGGCTTCCTTTATTCTGTCTATATTATCTCCCTTGGTAAGCTCAGCCAGTCTTGACTTAAAGCAAATCCTACTTTTTGCCATCTCTCAAGTTTATAACTTAAGCTTAGACCCCTCTTGTGAACTCCATACTTATAGATCTAATGCTTATTTCGCACCATCAATTAGATTTCTGTTTGGCATTTCGGATGCAATATGTTCTAAAATCATCTCAAATCTCTCTCAAATCTTCTCTCCTAGTCTTCCCCATCTCAGTAAGTTGGAATTCTATTTGTCCATGTTTCCAAATTTAAAAAAAAAACTGTAGATAGTATTATCTTCTTTCTTCCCCTCTGAATATCTGATCATCAGTAAATTTAGGTAGCTATACCTTCAACACAGATAAAATAGTTGACTGCTTCCCACGAAATCCACTCTTACCACCAAAGTCCAAGTCACTATTGTCTCTTATGGATCATTGCTATAGTCTCCCACTTAGTCTTCCTGTGTCTGAACTTGCCCCCTTCCATGTATTTTCAATAAAGTAACAAAAATGTCTTCCCACTTTCATAGTGAAAGTCATTGCAATGACTACAGGTGGAAGGATCATATGCTTATTTTCCATACTTGGACACTTTGGAGGGTAAAAGGGGAACTGATAACAATTATGCTGAAATAATAGACATAAAGCAGGATTTTCCTGAGAAGAATGGGAATGTGTAGTCGCCCATCAATAGGTTTCTACAGTAACTGCCCCTCATTTTTTCCTCTACCATATTTACTTTTATATTTTCATTTTTTACTTGAGTATCTTATTGTCTGTCTCTCATACTAGAATCTAAGATTCATGAAGATAACTTTCTTCTGTTTTTACTCTACATGTAGTGCCTAGAATGTGCTCAATAAATATTTTAATAAGTGATTTAAAGAGGCATACTTCTAATAATTCAATTCAGCAAATATTTACTGAGTATTTTTCAAGGCACATGTTCATCAAAACCAAAAATAAGACATGCTTATAAGTTCCTCAAGGAATATATAGACTAGTCAGGGGATATTTTGCCATTTTTCAATACAAAACTATTACCAAGAAATTTAAAAATTAAAAGTGTAGGTCTATCCATTCAAAAGAACTTATTGCACATCAGGCATTGCAATGGTTATAAGATACAAGAGGTAACAAAGCACACATGGTCTCAGCTCTGTGGGGTTTCAGACACTCATGAGAGAAGTAGACACATAAATACTTCAATACTGTGGAAAATGCAACACCTCAGGAGTGGTTCCGTGTTATAAGGCTGGGGTACTCAATGTGCCTTGCTTGAAGTGGGGGATATCTCTGCATAGCTACTTAGAGAATATTTACTGAGTCCTCACTGCACCAGCCATTGGTCTATATGTTTTATCTATATTAGGTAATGAAATCCTTATGATGTCTATAATATTATATCTATAACGTACGCATTATTATTACATTCATTTTATAGAACCGAGGCACAGAAGTATTAACAAAGCAGGCCAACTTATACAATTAGCAATGCATAGGGCTTGAATCTGAGTCATGGCAGGGCTGGCCTCAGATCCTTTCCATATGGCTATTAAGTTATATTGGCTCATGAGGAGGTTTGTCTGAGACAATCCTAGTTTACACATGTCATCCAAAAATATCTATTCATGTAACCCACTTTTACTCTGTCAAATGTCTCAGTTTGGATGAAAACTCATATGGATCCTCTTCTTGCAGGTGATGCAGGAGAGGATGTATAGAAGGAAACACTGGGGAGGTATGAGCATAGGCACAGTCAGCACACCTTCTGACCATCATTCATGTTATATTCTAGAGAGGGTCCTTTTAGAGCAAATTTGCCTTCCCACCTGTTACTTGCCTTGTTTAAAATTAAATGATTTTAGTTTTTATTAACTATTGAAAATCAACACTGAATATATAATCTGTGCACACAAGATTTATGTTTTGTACATGTGTATGTGTTTGTGTGTGTGTACATGCACATGTGCCTTTGGAGGAGCTCAAAGTGAGTAAGGAGCCAGGTAAGTAAGAGTGATGAATATCATCCTCATCATGTAGATGCTGCTGTAGTAGCATGAGATGCCGTCAGCTAGCTGTCCTTAAGATACTGATCTCTAAATCTGGAGATTGCATGCCCTGTTTGAAAAATGTTGAGCATGAGCCACCAATATGTTCGAGTAATAAACATGCATTTGAAAACATACACAGAATTAGAACTGAAATGAATGTGTTAAAATTAAATCTAATTATTATAAACTACTTTTAATTTATAGTTTATTAACAGAATGATTACAGAGAACCCTTTCCTTTCGCTAGTATAATAATTTAATGTAAGCAATGTGATAGAATAGCTAATTATTTTCAAACTCTTGACTTACAGTTTTTCATGTAGAGATTTGAGGATCAGGTTCACTGTATTTGGATACCTGTTTATACTTTCCATCATAGGTTAAAGAGATACTTCACAAAGATAACTGGATGCAAATGGAAGGAATTCAGTGTTAGTTGTACTTACCAAATTGTGACTTTCATTTTCATCTCAGGTGCTAATCATTTAAATGTTTTAATTAAAGTTTTGCTAGTAAGTTCTCTGATATTTATTATTAAATGTTCTCTTAAAGTGGTCATAAAAAGAAACTTTATTGTGAAATTTTCAAATGACTTAGAAGGTATTGCATTTTTACATATTTAATATATGAATCCAAGACCTACTGCAACCCTTTGTTTGAAAGATTTATAAATAGGCTGGAAAATTCTTTATACAAGTTTATTTTTAAGTATATTAGGATGGTTTTGGATTTACAGAAATGTTGCACAGACACCACAGAGAGTTCCGATTTAGCCCACATCATTTCTCCTATTGGTCATATCTTACACTAGCATGGACATCTGCCACACAGCTAATGAACTGATATTTGTTAACTATACAGCCCATGCTTCTTTCAGATTCCCCTAATTTTTTACCTGTCTCTTTTCACCCTATCCTGTTCCCAAATAATAGGACATTACATTTAGTCCTCACATCTTCGTGGGCTCTCTAGACTGTGACAGTTTCTCACACTTTCCTAACTTTTGATACCCTTCGGGGTATTTTATAGACTCTTCTCAAGTTCTTAAAGTGTACAGGTAGGAGAACTTTTATAGATGACACAAACTACATTATCTTACTTTTTGTAACACATATAGATACAGAAAAATTTCAAAGCAGTAATTTTTAACAGTTCTTAACACTTTAAAAATGCAGCTTGTCTGTTGTTCATTACTAAAACTTCACCTTTACATGGAGTGGACATATTTTGCATAGTTATTACTTTTAAAAATTATTTGTGAGGTGGCATATTACCAAATGTCACATGTTCCAGGGAACAAGTCAGCAAATTTGGAACATATGTCTTCCTAAAAAAGAAAAATGCAGCACTCACCTTTAGTTCAACAACTATTTTAAAACTTTGATGCACGATAACAGATGCATCCCTGGGTTCTGCAATAGATTCTCTTGCTCACTTCCCACAGCATTACTGAGGTATTGTAAGGACTCCACTATAGGTTAAAAATCTTCTTAAAAATGAATTACGTTAATGACTTCCAATAGTACTTTGTGTACTCCTAGCTTTGATTTTGCAGCGATAGCCTGCCTGTGAACAATGCAGTGAATGGATTGAAAGTATGGTGCTATGTCTGTAATTTTTTCCTCAAAAGTTTTTCTGTATTCCTGTAAAAATAGTTGCTTCATTAATGTAGTAATATAAATGTTGTGGGGGAAAATTATTTAAAAATTACAGAATGTCAACAACATATCTTTTATATATAACTTTAATTCTGTGGTGCACAAAAAATAGCATTGAAGTATTTTATTTTTGAAATAGAATCTAGCTAGTACTATATGCTAAGTCATATTAGAAATAGTTATACTTTCATCCAATTTTATAGAAAATATCTGACAATGTGTAGATTATTGTCCCAAGTTCTTCAAATTTTTAGCTCTCTGTTTACTAATTACTCACAGGGGAGGCATATTTTATCTCTATATTGTGTGTGTTTCAGCTAATTTTTACCAAGGGGGCAAAAACAAAGGTTTCCTAGATAGTATGTGGCTTTTACAATTTTTCTCATGGTGAGGAACCTTCAAAAGGTGATTTTATGTCTGCCATGAAATTGAGCTATTTTGTAAAATTAAAGCAACTTAAACATGGCTAAAAAATTTATGGAGCAGTACCTTCATGTTCTGACTCATGCCCACCTGACATGTGCTCTGAGCAAGGTAAGAGTTTCAGCCTATCTATTAAATATCGGTATCTAAATACATATTAAGAGAGGTCTGCATATTGTCCCACACCCAAAGTGAGTGATCTTGCAAACACCTGGTTTATAACCACTCCACTTTGGAAACCACTAGGGAGACACTTCTAAAATTTCAAGATGTATCTGTTTGAGCCTTTCCTCAAGAACCCTATCAGATAATATACTGAGGCCACATGGCAGCAAGTTGTTGCTCTTTAAAGATCTGAGAAAAATAGGATGTGGGGAAGAACATGGGACCAAACATGGTGTTTGCAGGATGTTGAGCAGGGAAGATAGACCCTCAAGTTAAAATCATGGCCCAGGATATGGCCTAGCCTGTGTATACAAATCACTGACATAGCTCCTCAGGGCTATACAATCTAATCTTAATTCATTTGGAAAAATGTTTCTACTTCTTTTCAGATACAATTATGTCATTATTGCATTTTATTTTAATTTTTTTTAGAGACAGGATCTCACTCTGTTTCCTGTGCCGGAGTGCCATGGTGTCATCATAGCTCAGTCTCAAACTCCTGGCCTCAAGCAATCCTCCCACCTCACCCTCACAAATAGTTGACATTACAGGCATGAGCCACTGCACCCAGCTCACTATTGCATTTTAAATGACTGCAATATTATCTAGTGCTTATTGTAAGATACAAATGATAATAAAGAAGAATGCAAGACCTATGATACTATTCTTGGTATATTTTCCTCCCCTTCCCAATGTGTACATTTTTAAATGGAGATCATTGTGTGTGTGTGTGTGTGTGTGTGTGTGTATGAGTGTGTGTGTGCGTATTTATTTGTACATATTTTCTGCTCTTGTTCAGTTATTTTGTTGAAAGAATATTAACATGGTTGGAAACTATGTTATGTGCCGATTAGTGTCCCACTAAAATTCATGTGATGAAGTCCTAATTCTCATTACCTCAGAATATGACCTTATTTTTCAATAATAAGGTCCTTACAGAGGTCATTAGTTAAGATAAAATTATACTGGAATAGGTTGAACCCCTAATGCAATATGACTGATGTTCTTATAAAAAGAGAAAATATGGACACAGATATGCACACAGGGAGAATGTCACATAAAGATGAAGACAGAGGTCAGGGCAATGCTTCTACAAGCTGAGGAATTCCAAAGATTGCCAGAAAACCACCAGAAAATAGGGGAAAGGCTTGGTTCAGATGCCTTATTCTCTGTTACAGTCTCAGGAGGAATGAACTCTGGCAACGCTTCGCTGTGATTTCAGGCTTCAGCACTCAGAGACAATAAATTTTTCTTTAAATTATCCAGTTTGTAGCACTCTGTTACAGTAACTTTAGCAAACTAAGACCTGTGATATGGTGATTATATGAATGAATAATAGAGCCAGGAGGCCTGGGTTCAAATCTCAGCTCTACCTCCAACAAGCTGTGTCATTTTGGGCATATTGACCTTTCTGTGTCTCAATTTACTAACCTGTATAAAGGAAAATGGCAATGGTTCAGACCTCATAGGGTTGTTGTAAAGATTGAATCCATAGATGCAAAACACTGAAACAGTATCTGACAGCTAGTGACTGTTAAGTTGTTCTCATTTATTATTCTTCAAAAACATAACTGAATATGATTATCTTGTACATGAACCTTAACTTATTAATCATTCTCCATTTCTAAAAATACTGTAAAATTACTGTAATGAACACAGTTGTAAACAGACATTTTTTCCATTAGGCCAGATTCCTAGAAGTACAATCTTAGGTCAAAGAGTATTGGTATTTTAAAATCTTTTGATATATGTTGAAAAGTTCCTTTTTGAACAGCAATATTTTAAAGGGATCTCCTCATTGTACCTTGACATCATTAAATATTACAATTAATTAACAACTTTTTATTTTGCAGAATTATCCGTTGTATTTTTATTTTTATTATAATGGTAGTAAGATTGAACAAAATCTATTATGTTTTGAATGTTGACTGTTAAGTGACATGTATTCAAATGCTGAAAAAGAAATTTGGTTATCATGAGAAACATAACAGCACTTATCTTTAGAGAAGAGTCAAAGATCTTTGAAGTTATTTACCCCAATCTGCTCCTTTCCCCCATGAGAAGCTGGATTTCATCAACTCTTTGCTAATAGAACTTACTTTTCTTTTCAATTTTATCACTGATAGCCTGCAGAGCTTCTTCTTACTCTAGATAAATTGCTAATATGATCTGCAAATATTTTGAAGTGACACATCTTCCATTCACTGAGCAAAAAAGGCTGGTAATTAGTAAAACCTTGCAGATGCTGAAATAACGTTGCAGTAGGTCTTTGGGATATACGATGTGCCAGGACTTCTCAGGTGAAAAGAGGCTAAGAAAAGAAGTAGGGAGAAATGGGCTGGTGTGTAGAGTCTGCCAGGAGCAAAAGCATATTAATCAGTGCCTCTATGAATAACAACCTGCTAATATAGTGTCATGGCTTAAAAATCAACCATCTCACAGGCAGTGTGTCTCGAAGCAATGCTTTGTCCTCAGTGCTAGCCTGCTGAGTAACATTTGTCTTAAAAGGTACTGACAACTCAGTGATAAAACAAACTGTATTTTTTTTACTCAGTAGTTAAAAAATTAACTGAAAGAAAGATTAAAGAAATATCTTGTGAAGATTCTTGCTGCCATGAGGGACTCTTGAGATTTTCCAGGAGATTCATCCCCTCATAACCCACAGTTGCAATTTCTACCTCATGAGGATGACATGATGACACTATCTCTTTTTCATCTTTCAGCTGACTTACTACACCCTTTCACACCCCCCAAAATTCCCTGAAATCGACCCCTCTTCAGAATTATTTTAGCTCTTTTGAATGGAGACCCTTCCAAAGAGTCTCCAGACAAGCTTCCTCTTGTCTGGTCCACATATGTTGCTTTGGCTTGATCTAACTTTAGCATCTCAATTACTAGTACCTAAGCTCCACAAACTCTAGGGACACCTGTCAAACTATCTGATATATTTCCTTAATGCATCTCTCAATTGTCTCAGGTACAGGGAAACACCTCCCTGTGGATGGAGGAGGCTCCACAGCACTCTTCAGACTCCAGATGAATTTCAGCCTTTCTGTAATTGGACATGAGTGATCTCTAATTCTTAATGAATAGGTTTTTACCATCTCTTAGCACATTCTTATAAGTCAGTTAGCAGCTTTCTCTGGGATCTAGATATGGGTTTACTTTTGCAGTGTTTTTCAGCTGAGCTGAAAGGAAGTAAAGACAATCACATTTATTATTCTGTTAAACCAAAAATTAAATTAAGGTATAGTAATATTTAATACATTGATAAAAATCCTAAACATATTTATCTATATAAACATATCTATATGTATTGAGGCTACATTCTCAAAAAAGAGACTTTATCAAAAAATTTTAGCAACACACTGGTCTATAAAACCCTGTGGATATGTGGAAGACCAGAGGTGGGAAGACTTTTATACTAAGTAGGCAGGACTTGTTGATGACCTACACAAGGGAGCAAAAAGAGGAAAGGGTGATGAAATGTTCTGGACTTGGAGATGGAGTAGATGCTGTTATGACTGAGTTGTATCTCCCTGCTCCAATTACTATATTCGAGCTCTAACTCTTAGTATCTCAGAATGCTACTGTATTGAGAAATAGAGCCTTTAAAGAGGTAATTAAGTTGAAATGAGGCTGTTAGGGTAGGCCTTGATCCAATGGGAGTAGGTTCTTGTAAGAAGTGATTAGGCCACATAAGAGCCACTAAGGATGTGTGTGCATAGAGGAAAGGCCATGTGAGGACACAGTGAAAGGCAACCACTTCCAAGCCAAGGAGAATCAGTCCTCAGGAGAAATCAAACCTGCTGACACCTTGATCTTGGACTTCCAGTCTGTAGAACTATGAGAAAATATATTTCTGCTGGCTAAGCCCCTAATAATGTTTTTTGTTATGAGGCCCTGGCAAACTAACACAGATGCCCATTGTCAGAGAATGGATAAGGTGCTTGGACATCTAAGATGAAGAATTGTATAGTGGTATCATATGTATGCATGACAGTTTTGGTAGGGAGATTCTTGCCTTTCCCTTTCACTGTTTATTTGTCTTATATATCATTAACTTAACAGTCCAAGTTCAAATAAACCAATACACAATTCTTTGCTGATGGAAGATAAGGTGAGAATGTTTCAAACAGTATTTCAGAGCAAACATCTTTGAATCAGTAAAACCTGTGTTTAGATCCCAGCTATGCCATTTTGGGCAAGTCATGTAACCAGTCTTGCAAACTGACCAAAACCAACCCACAATTCTTTGGTTAATGCTAATATCCTCCATTATATTAATTAATACAAAACCCTGGTTTTGTTCTGAGATCAACATAATTGAAAATTTTAGAGTATCAGCTCTTGAACTGTGGATTTTGATTAGTCTTTCAAAATGTGGACTAACTTTGGCCTTTGTTTTCCCAATTGAATACTTCAGATGTTACTAATTTCTTTAAGAAATAAAAAAGTAAATATCAGATATTTGCAGCAGGTCCTTGAATAACATTGTTTAGTTCAACAGTATAATGTTGATAAGAAAAAAAATGAAAAAATATCTCCAACCAGGGCCACCATCTGTATGGAGTGTGCACGTCCTCCCCATGTCTGTGTGGGTTTTCTCTGGGTACTCTAGTTTCCCCCCCGTACCTGCAGAGGTAGGCATATTTGGTTAATTGCTATGTCTAAATGGTCCAGTGTGAGCAACTGTGTGTGAGTGTGAGTGCACCCTGTGATGGATGGCGTGCTATCCAGGGTCGGTTCTAACCTTGTACCCTGAGCTGCCAGGATAGGCTCTGGCTACCTGCAACCCTGCATGGGAATAAGTGGGTTAGAAATGAATGAATGAAGAGAAATTATTGCCCAATAAAAATCTGTAAAGTAGAGGATAATCTTACAAATGCACAACAGTAAACAATGCAGTGTGAAAGTACTCAGGGACCTTCCATATTTGTTACTGTTTGCTTTTGAACTGCCTGGTGGGAGGAGGGACTCCTGACAATTTTCATTTTGCAAACACTTATTCTTTGATTAAACCCACTATCAGTAATTCACCAAAAATTGATTAGTTATCTTATTTGTTTTCATTAATTGTCTATATGTAGGTACAGTATACATTTGTTTCAATGTATAATGTTGGAAGTATTTTTAGTCTTTATTTAGAAGTTTGGTGATGGTTTTGTGACAAGAATTTTGCTGTACAGACTTAATTCTTGTTTATATCAATCAGCCTGTGGTAAAATTGTTTTCGTTATACATCATTTAGATTAAAGTCAGTTTCCAAGAATCAATTGCCACTAAGTGAGAACTTACTGTATATCACAGTGTCCATGCTGAAGAATTTTATGATAAATGACTGATAATATAAAACTCTCGAAGTTTACCAGCCCATTTTTAAAATGAAGTAATTTCACCACAGCCATATACATAATGCAAAGATTAAGGTAAATCATGTCTGGAAAGCATTGAGCTCCATTTCTGGCCCATACTAGGAACTTTAAAGTAGTTATTTTTACTGCAAGGTGACATAAATAAGATGGCTCAACAATGAAAATAGCCTACAAAGAAAATAGTCTCGATTTTGCTGCCAAATCAATACCTAGTAAATCTGATGTGAACATTTGCTGATTGGTTGCAAACATTTTGGTGACCTACAGATTATATCAATTAGCTGGCCCTATAGAACTGTCATCTTGCTCTGGTTTTGCCAGTGATAGAGGCTTACTACATAGAGTTTTTATTGTTGACTTTTTAAATATTTTATTAATCAAGTATTTGTATAGCTTTGGTTCTAGTTTATCTTTTTTAATCCAGGGAAGCAATTTTCAAGTTTCACCTATTTCTGCTAAGAAGTATATATCTATCAAAAAAGATCAGACCAATACTTTCATAGATTCAACTTTGAATTGTGGACAATGTGCCTACAAGTCTTTTGTCACTTTTGTGCAGCAAAGCTGAGAGTTCAGAGAGAATTTGAGATTTGATACAGTCCTGTGTCCACTGGACCAAGAGAGCCTGGTTCAGCGTTGTTAAATTCCATTTTATCCCTGAGGGCATATACAGTATGACTTAGGATATTGTTTGAACTCTGAACATACATTTTCAATTTGTTAAATTGCTTCTTTTCTTCTTCATCATTAACATTTGTTGATGTCTTGCCACGTAAAACTGAAAACATTGAAAGAAAATACAGTGTAGTGTAGTAACTTCCAGAAGAACTGTGCCTACTATAAGATGTCAACTATTTAATGTAAACTGAGAAAGTCATTCAAAATGTGAACATTTGGGCAGCATGGTAATCCTCTCACTATTTGGAAACATTCTAAGTGAACTAAGTTGAAAGAAGGGAACTGATATTATTACAATTCGATTTATAAACAATGATTGATGTTTCTCTTTTCCAAAATGGTAATTTAAGCAGGAAAACATGTTGCCTTAGCCATTGCCATATCCTTCAGAAATAAGAACAGCTGTTTTGCCAGCAGTGTGAATTTTTCTATAGTGTTAGTAGCATAAATTTTTTTTTTCTAATTTTGAAAAGACCAGCTGTTCTGTTGTTTGGGGAATATTCCCATATGTTCTGAATGGGAGAAAATAAATGAAACCAAACTATAGACTTTTGACTTCATAAAAGAGACAAAGCTTTTCAAGACTTTCTCAACCAGAAAGTTTATAATTAGAGTATTAATTTACTGGAGGGAATTTTTGCTTCTTTGTGTAACTTAAAGGACAATTTTTTTTTTTACCCATTCTTTCATAAGACTTTGTTTTGTACTTGGAATTAATAGTCCAACAAGCCAAAAATAGTTCCCAATGATTGGCTGAAAAGCTAATTTGAGAGCCACTGGAAAGGTATTAAAACATGAATTACATGAATTAGTACTCAAAATCAGAATCTTATAGCCCATCAGAGAAATATGTAAATCTGCTTTACAAATGACTAATTTTATATTTGTATTTAAGCTCACAGGCACTGCTTTGGAGACATCTGTCTTATGAATACTAACATTTAGTCTATCTAAAGGAGAACAAACAGAAACTTATTTCCTAAGAAAGCGCTCCTGAGACGCTACATGGCCTACAACTTGTGAATCAGCTGGAAGAGTCTGGCAAAAAATCAACCACCATTTCTCATGCTTATGGTGACAGTCTTCCATTAACCTGTAGAGTCTCTTGAGGTTGTTTGTGGCAAGACAGGAAGTTGCAACCCCTTTTTTCACACCTGGACCATTTACAAAGTAGGCTGGGAAATGGATCCATATAGGTGAACATGTGTCAGAATTTTCCAGGAGTACTGGGCCTGGAGGTGACTTCCCTACTTGGGAATTATACATGGTTTGGATCTAATAAATGTGTAAGTTTTTAAAAATTGGATGAATGCTTAACCTAAACTTAAGGAGGAAACCTAGCACAGAAAAATAGGTGATTTAGACATTTTTATCGAGACAGTAGAAATGAAGGACGTCTGGTTTCTAGCTCTGACTCATAGTGTCCTCTGAGCTGTCATCTTTAACCCACACAGTTTCTGCATCCCCTCTATCTTTTGCAGACTTTCAACCTTCAAGTCATTTTTTAATTTATATTTTGCAGTAAAAATAAGAGGTATATTAAACACATGTAAAATACATACACATTCCTCTCCTTCTCTCCAATATTTATATGTTCATAGAGGAATTTTCTTCACCATTGCTTTGCTTTGACTTTATGAGAATCAACATCCAAGTGTAAAAGATCTGTTGATACTGTCAGACACATCACTTAAATTTGATTTAATTTAGGAAAATATATTTATTTATAGATAGATATCTATTTATATCTATTTGTGGATATCTCTGGGTACTTTAGTTTCCTCCTACACCTTCGGAGGTGGACATGTTTGGTTAATTGCTCTTTCTAAATGGTCCAGTCTGAGTAACTGTGTGTGTGAGTACACCCTGAGATGGGATGGCACCATGTAGTATAAGGGTTAATGATGATAATAATAGTAAATAACAATGACATTGACTGATACACAAAACTATGTTACCTGTGCTAATGAATTGTAACATTTTAGGTTGTCAGTAATCTTTCTGTTTTGTGTTTGGTATAGATCAGGTAATTACAGCTCAGAGAGGTTATCTTGCTTAAGGTCACACAGCCAATGAGAGAGAAGCTAGTATTGGAAGCTTGCTTTGCTTAAGTTCAAATCCAAGGTCATTGTTATTTTCATTGGATTATGCTGCTTTCTTGGCTGGAACCTACCTAGGCACAATGGGGAGGAATATAGCATTTTTAATTCAAAGTTGGCTAAGTTTTCAGTACAATGATTTTTTTTTCTTCATTTGTACATTCATATATTTTAAATCTCCTTCCCTTCTACCACAGGTATCTAGTTCCTTCGTGCTACCCTAGGCCCTGCCATGTATAAAGTTATTCAGTCGTTTTTTTTTTTCAAGATGGAAACATGTATGACAATTTTACAAGAATACAAGGAATGAGGAAGGCATTTGCAAATCAGAGAAGCCTAAGTTACAGAAATTTTTTTATTGGTTTAGGTTTTGGGGGAGTTGGATATTTGCATGAAACACTCTAAATATTGCCTCTTGACTAATTCTCTTCATACAAAGATGACTGTGAGGGTGTGCACTCATCTGGAAAGCTGAAGCTAAGCCATCATTCCTTACCACACCCTCACACCCACTACCCCAATATCAGGCTGAAGCTTTACTCAATCTGATTTCGGTTCAAGTCCCAGAAAATCCTATGCTTGTAAGCATTTCTATAGAGTACAAGCATTGGTTTTTGTTACAAGTGCTTCTGAAATGGTGATGTGAGTCAGAAGAATAAAAGGATAGTAGCACTGTAAGAACTGTTTTGGATGCAATGAGACTATTCTTTGTGTAAATATGACATTTGCAGCTTGTGTTTCCTATTAGGCCTTCTCATAGCTAGGCTTTCTCACAGCTTTGCTCTTTGTAAAAAGCAAAGTTGAGGCTACTTTGATTTTTCAACATACTTTGTATTCTTAGATAACAGAACATAATCTAGTCTTACAGACGTTTGTGTGTGTGTGTGTGTGTGTGTGTACGTAGGTTTGTGTGATACATGTATTTGTATGTGTATATGCATGTGTGTATATATGTATATGTCTCAGGGATAGGACTTTTCCTCAGCCTACCAGAAATGTTACAATGTGTAAAGCTCACTTGTTATTGTTCGATGGTGAAATAATCCGCGGATTTTGTATGGGCTTTTTTACCACTTTTAAATAAAAATATTTTGTGTCTTTTTAAAAATTTTTGAATTTATTTCAGAGTGAGAACTGGTAAAATGTTGGAAATGGCCAACCATGTCTCTTACACTAGACAGTGCCTCTCATTAGCATGGCTCCCACATAAGTCATTATCTAAAACAGTCCATATTATTAAACAAAGTAGAAGTGTGTGTCAACAATTGTCAAGAGTTTTGAGATTTTATTCTACTTGCAACCTAACAAGTTATCCTGCCACAATTTTATTGGTGGCTTGTCTAAGTTGCTTAGTGCTCCTATGACAAAATATCATAGATGAGGTGGCTTAAACAACAGAAATGTATTTATCACAGTTCCAAAGGCTGGGAAGTCTAAGATCACAGTACCAGTGGATTCAGTTTCTGGTGGGGGCCCACTTCTTGGTTTGCAAATTGATGCCTCCTTGCTGTACCTTCATATAGTAGGGAGAGAAGGAGCTCTGGTCTCTTTATCCCCTTATATGGAAACTGTCTTAGTCTGTTTTGTGCTGTGTAACAAATTACCATAGATTGGATAATTTATAATAAACAGAAATTTATTGGCTCATAGTTCTGGAGGCTGGGAAGTCCAAGATTGAGGGATCAGCATCTGGAGAGGGACTTCTTGCTGTGTCATCACGTGGCAGAAGGACAAACAGAAGGCAAGAGAACGCAAGAGACTGAACTCATGGCCTCAAGCCCTTTATAATCAGCATATAATTCATGAGGGTGGATCTCTTATGACCTAAACACCTCCCATTAGGCCCCACTTACTAATGCTGTTGCATTGGAGATGAACTTTCAAATACATGCTTTTTGGAGGACACATTCAAACCGTAAAAGGTGACTATCCTACCGTGGAGCAGACACAAATATTCAGTCTATAGCTTGTTGGTAGCATGCACAAGTCTTTTGGGTTAGAGACAGAATAGTTTCACACTCAGTTTATTACACAGTTTATCACAGCTAATACCTGTGAAAGATAATTGGCATGTATGCCATTCTCTGAGTTTCAGTTCTCACAAGCTATGAAATAAGCCAGATGACACACCCACATACATAGGAAATTGAGTTATAGAATTATAAGTATAATTTTATAGTTATAATTATAACTTTGTAATTATATAATAATTTTATAATTATATAATATATAAATAAAATTATATATTATATAATTATATTATAATAATATATGTAATTATATAATTATAGTTATAGAATTATAGAAGAGGAATGCTGAATTTAGGGATCAGGAATCTTTTATAATGGGCAATAAGCAAACCTTCCCTCTACTCTGTAGGAAAACTTTATCTCTATTTTCCAAGGCTGCTCACTATACAAAGATTCTTGAAAATATAGTCTGTATCAAAGAGAAATAAGTGACTATGCCTTTAAGACATGCAGAAATGCAAGAGACTCATGGGGAATTATGCCTCAATAGTTCATTTTCCTATTTTCCATTTCTCAATATTTATTTTTCCCTTTCCACACTCTCTGCACTTATGACCAAAAGCAACAGAGAATAAAATGTTCACTCTGTTATTTTTAAGTCTTAATGATAAGTTTGGACCAGCTTTACAGATGACATGATCATTTGTAAAGGAATTGGCCATTAACACTGTCAAAAATAATAATCATGCAAACAATCTTCTGGAAAAAGTTTTCCCTTAGAACCAAGGTTTGAATATCAAAGAGCAAAGCCTGACCTGGGGAACGCCTAACAAAGATAGGAACTAGGGAACTTAGGACTCAATCCCAGGAGAACAGATTCAGAGTGGAGAGACATAACTGGGCATCTGTAAATGTGGCAGCTGTAACTCTAAAGTAAGGGACTGGATAATACAAAAAACTGCTTACGAACTGGCTTCCTGGATGTCTTCTGCTTGACATTTCCCTGAGATCCATTTTTCATCCTTGTGGCCTCCCTGTCTGCCCTGATAGTTCTATTGCTATAAACTTCATTTCCCAGAATTTCTTGCCAGATAACTTCCATTGGGAGGCACAAGTAGTGACTGAATGCAGGGAAGAGAGAAAGGAAATTTCTTTCCTTTGCCTTATTTTGGCCATGTTTCTAGAAGGGACCCCATTCTTTCATAAGAGCAGCTCTAGTTCCTATTAGACAGCTCCTCCCCTACAGCGTCAGTTGTCATTAGAGGCCAGGGTTTCAAGACTAGAGTGGTAATGGCTTCCCACTGTTAACATATAGAGGTATAGGTAGGACTAGCAGGGTAAGGGGTTTTGAGGCACCTGAACATTAGCAACAGTTCAGGTACCTCAAAACCCCTTACCCTACTAGCCCTACCCACACCTCTATATGTTTCATGAATCTTTTAAATCTTTTGAATATTTTGAGTTATATTCTGTCTCCTCCTAGGATTCTGACTGATATAGCTTGGGGGAAAAAAAACAAAAAACAGAACCCTAGTCTTAAAGGACATAAGATAATAAATGGTTACTGAGTGATTAATATGTGTTATTTAAGACTTATAGCAACCTTATGAGGTAGAAACGATTACTAGTTACATTAGACAAGTGAGAAAACTGGGACATAGAAATCTAGCAATTAGAGGAGCAGGAACTTAACCCCAAACTTTTGGAATTTAGAGCCTTCAACTTTATCATTACACTATAAGATATATCTCTAAGATTATATTCTAATAAATACTCCCTTGTAAGACAGAGGCTTAGTCATTGCAATCAGAGGAGGAGGCAGGCATCCTTTCAGGAAGAATAAGGCAAGAGAAAAATATAACTTCTGGTGTTCAGGGTGAGTTGGGATCAGAGACAGTTTTGGCTTAAGACTGGTCCTGCAAGTAAGCCTATATTGAATCAGGTTTTGAGGTGAAGACTTCCTAGCTATGGGAATTAAAATATGTGGGCAAGGAGTCAGGTGGTCATTACCGTATCTAGGTTTTAAACTATAAAATTGTATGTTTTTGTAAATATATTTATCCAAGAATGCAAAAATTAACCATTGAATGCTGAGAGTATTAGTACTATTTAAAACTATTTAGAGTGTCAACATATTTTGACAATGAGTTGTACATTAGTAAAATGAACTGAATTGAGTCAAACAGAATGAGCGAAATAAAAAATAGCATGTGGTTGAGGATCCAAGATGGCCAAATAAGAACAGCTCTGGATTGCAGTTTCCAGTGAAAATGCAGAGGGTGAGTGATCACTGCATTTCCAAATGAATTTTTACTGCCCACAGACCAGGAGACTCCCAGGCGGAAAAGCACCACCAGTCTCCAACACAGCTGTTTCAGCTGGCGCAGCTGGTCTCTGCACAAAAACTCACACAAATCAGGCACCGTTTCAACTGGCTACTGGAACGCCTGGGAGACAGAGTCACCCATTCAACTGAAAAAAAGGGGGCTGAAACAGGGAGCCAGGTGATCTGGCTCAGCTGTTCCCACAAAGACCAGCAATCTGAAACACTCTGGATTGAGAGTTTCACAGCAAGTACAGCTGGACCCAGGACAGTCCAGCTCTGTGGGGTAAAGCGCATCCACAATTACCAAGGAAGTCCACCACTACTGCAGGCAGTCCACCATTACTGAGGCAGTCTGCCATTGCTGAGACAGTTCGCCATTACTGAGGCAATCCACCATTACCCAGGCAGTCCGCCATTACAGAGATAGTCCGCCATTACTGAGGCAGTTCTAACTATACCCCTGTAAACAAAACGGCAAGGAGTTTCACACAGCAGCTGGGCAAAGCCCACGGTAGCTCAGCAATGCCTCTACTGGCAGACTGTGACTAGGCTACCTCCTCACTGGGCAGGGTGTCTGAAAAAAGGCAGCAGAATGACAGGAACTTATAAATAAAGCCCCACCTTATCAGGACAGAGCACCTAGGGAAAAACGGTGGTTATGAGTTCCACTGCAGCAGACTTAAATGTACCTGCCCAGCAGCTCTGAACAGAACAACAGAGCTCACAGATCAGCACTTGAGTTCCTATAAGGGACAGACTGTCTCCTCAAGCAGCTCTCTGATCCCAGTATAACCAAAGAGATACCTCATAAAGGAGAGCTCAGGCTGACATCTGGTGGGTATCCTTCTGGGACAAAGATAACAGAAGAAACGCAGCAACCCTTACACTTGTGCAGCTGATGCAGGTGATCTCCTGGCAAGCATGGTCTGGAGTGGACCTCTAGCAGTCCTACAGCAGGGGGGCCTGACTGTTACAAGGAAAACTAAGAAACAGAAATAACTTCATCATCAACAAAAAGGACATCCACTCAGAGACCCCATCTGAAAGTCACCAACCACAAAGACCACAGGTAGATAAATCCACAAATATGGGAAGAAACCAGCACAAAAAGGATGAAAATACCCAAAACCAGAACACTTCTCCTCCTCCAAGGAATCACAACTCCTCACCAGCAAGGGAACAAGGCTGGATGGAGAATGAGTCTGATGAATTGACAAAAACAGGCTTCAGAAGGTGGGTAATAACAAAATTCTCTAAGCTAAAAGATCATGTTCTAACCCAATGCAAATAAACTAAGACTGTTGAAAAAAGGTTTGATGAAATGCTAATGAGAATAAACAGCTTAGAGAGGAATATAAATGAATTGATGGAGCTGAAAAACACGAGCACTTCACAAAGCATACACAAGTTTCAATAGCCAAATCGACCAAGCAGAAGAAAGGATATCATAGATTGATAATCAACTCAGTGAAATAAAATGAGAAGGCAAGATTAGAGAAAAAAGAGAAAAATAAATGAAGAAAGCCTCTAAGAAATATGGGATTATGTGAAAATACCTACTCTACATTTGATAGATGTACCTGAATGTGATGGGGAGAAAGAATGCAAGCTGGAAAACACTCTTCAGGATATTATCCAGGAGAATATCCCCAACCTAGCAAGGCAGGACAACATTCAAGTCCAGGAAATACAGAGAATATCACAAAGATATTCCTCAAGAAGAGCAACTCCAAGGCACATAATTGTCAGATTCACTAGGGTTGAAATGAAGGAAAAAATGCCAAGGGCAGCCAGAGAAAAAGGTCTGGTTACCCACAAAGGGAAGTCCATCAGACTCACAGCGGATATCTCAGCAGAAACCCTACAAGCCAGAAGAGAGTGGGGGCCAACATTCAACATCCTTAAAGAAAAGAAGTTTCAGCATAGAATTTCATATCCAGCCAAACTAAGCTTCATAAGCAAAGGAGAAATAAAATCCTTGATGAACAAACAATTGCTCAGAGATTTCATCACCAGAACTGCTTTACAAGAGCTCCTGAAAGAAGCACTAAATATAGAAAGGAACAACCAATACTAGCCACTTCAAAAAGGTACCAATGGTAAGCATAATCAACACAATGGAAAAACTGCATCAACTAATGGGCAAAACAACTAGTTAGCATCAAAATGGCAGGACCAAATTCACACATAACAATATTAACCTTAAATGTAAATGGGCTAAATGCCCCAATCAAAAGACACAGACTGGCAAATTGGATAAAAAGTCAAAACCCATCAGTGTGCTGTATCCAGGAAACCTATCTCACATGCAACGATACACATAGGCTCAGAATAAACGGATGGAGTATGATCTACCAAGCGAATGGAGAGTAAAACAAAACAGGATTTGCAATCCTAGTCTCTGATAAAATAGACTTTAAACCAACAAAGATCAAAAGAGACAAAGAAGGGACTCACATAATGGTAAAAGGATCAATGCAACAAGAAGAGCTAAAGATCCTAAATATATACATGCCCAATACAGGAGTACCCATATACATAAAGCAAGTTCTTAATGGCCTACAAAGAGACTTAGACTCCCACACAATAGTGGGAGACTTTAACACTCCACTGTCAGTAATAGACAGACAAAAGAGAAAGAAACTTAACAAGGGTATCCAGAACTTGAACTCAGATCTGGAAGAAGCAAACCTAATAGACATCTACAGGACTCTCCACCCCAAATCCACAGATTATACATTCTTCTCAGCACCACATCACACCTACTCTAAGATTTACCACACAGTTGGAAGTAAATCACTCATCAGCAAATGCAAAAGAATGGAAATCATAACAAACAGTCTCTCAGACCACAGTGCAATCAAATTAGAACTCAGAACAGAATCTAACTCAGAACCACACAAGTTCATGGAAACTGAACAACTGGCTCTTGAATCTTGACTGGATAAACAATGAAATGAAGGCAAATATAAAGATGTTCTTCAAAACCCATGAGAACGAAGACCCAACATACCAGAATCTCTGGGACACATTTAAAGCAGTGTCTAGAAGGAAATTTATAGCAATAAATGCCCACATGAGAAGCAAGGAAAGATCTAAAATCGACACTGTATCATCAAAATTGAAAGAGCTAGAGGAGCAAGAAAAAAACATCAAAAGCTAGCAGAAGACAAGAAATTACTAAGATCAGAGCAGAACTGCAGAAATAGAGACACAAAAAACCCTACAAAAAATCAATAAATCCAGGAGCTGGTGTTTTGAAAAGATCAACAAAACAGACAACTAGCTGGATTAATAAAAAAGAAAAGAGAGAACAATCAAATAGATGCAATAAAAAACGGTAAAGGGGATATCACCACAGATTCCACAGAAATACAAATCACCATCAGAGATTACTACAAACAACTCTATGCACATAAACCAGTAGACCTGGAAGAAATGGATAAATTCCTGGACGCTTACACTTTTCCAGGCCTAAAACAGGAAGAAGTTGAAAACCCTAATAGACCAATAAAAAGGGCTGAAGTTGAAGCAGCAATTAATAGCTTACCAACCAAAAAAAGCTCAGGTCCAGATGGGTTCACAGCCGAATGATACTAGACATACAAAGAGGAGCTGGTACTACTCCTTCTGAAACTATTTCAAACAATCCAAAAGGAGGGAATTCTCCCCAAATCATTTTATGAGACCAACATCATCCTGATACCAAAACCTGTCAGAGATTCAGAAAGAAAAGAAAACTTAAGGCCAATATACATGATGAACACAGATGTAAAAATCTTCAATAAAATACTGGCAAACTGATTGCAGGCACATCAAAAAGCTTATCCATCACAATCAAGTAGGCTTCATCCCAGGGATGCAAGGCTGGTTCAACATATGCAAGTGTATAAACGTAATCCACCACATAAACAGAACCAAAGACAAAAACCACATGATTATCTCAACAGATGCAGAGAAGACCTTCAACAAAATTCAACAGCCATTTATGCTAAAAATTCTCGATAAACTAGGTATCGAAGGAACATATCTCAAAATAATAAAAGTTATTTATGACAAACCCACAGCCAGTATCATACTGAACTGGCAAAAACTGGAAGTATTCCCTTTGAAATCTGGCAATAGACAAAGATGCCCTCTCTCACCACTCCTCTTCAATATAGTATTGGAAGTTCTAGCCAGAGCAATCAGGAAAGAAAAAGAAATAAAGCGTATTCAATTAGGAAAGGAGGAAGTCAAATTGCCTCTATTTGCAGACGACATGACTGTATATTTAGAAGAGTCTATCATCTCAGCCGAAAATCTCCTTAAACTGATAAGCAACTTCAGCAGTCTCAGGATGCAAAATCAATGTGCAAAAATCACAAACATTCCCATACACCAATAACAGACTTAAAGAGAGCCAAATCAAGAACAAACTCCCATTCACAATTGCTACAAAGAGAATAAAATACCTAGGAATACAACTAATAAAGGATGTAAAGGACCTCTTCAAGGAGAACTACAACCTACTGCTCAACAAAAGAAGAGACGCCATAAACAGATGGAGAAACATTCCATGCTCACGGTTAGGAAGGATCAGTATCATGAAAATGGCCATACGGCCCAAAGTAATTCATAGACTCAACTCTATCTCCATCAAACTACCAATGACCTTCTTCACAGAACTGGAAAAAACCACCTTAAACTTCATATGGAACCACAAGAGAGCCCACATGGCCAAGTCAATTCTAAGCAAAAAGAACAAAGCTGGAGGCATCACGCTACCTGACTTCAAACTAGACTACAAGGCTACAGTAATCAAAACAGCATGGTACTGGTACCAAAACAGAGATATAGACCAATAGAACAGAACAGCAGCCTCGGAGGCAATGAGATAGATCTACAACCATTTGCTCTTTGACAAATCGGAAAAAAACAAGCAATGGAGAAAGGATTCCCTGTTTAATAAATGGTGCTGGGTTGGGGAAACTAACTAGCCATGTGCAGAAAGCAGAAACTGGACCCCTTCCTGATACCTTACACTAAAATTAACTCCAGATGGATTACAGACTTAAACGTAAGACCTAACGCCATAAAAACCTTAGAAGAAAACCTATGCAAAACCATTCAGGACATAGGCATAGGCAAGGACTTCATGACCAAAACACCAAAGGCATTAGCAACAAAAGCCAAAATAGACAAATGGGATCTAATTAAACTCCAGAGCTTCTGTACAGCAAAAGAACAATCATTAGAGTGAACCAGCAACCAAAAGAATGGGAAAAATTTTTGTAATCTGCTCATCTGACAAAGGACTTATACTCAAAATCTACAAAGAACAAAAACAGATTTATAAGAAAAAAGCAAACAAACCCATTTAAAAGTGGGCAAAGGATATGAACAGATACTTTTCAAAAGAAGACATATATGCACCCAACAAACATATGAAAAATGCTCATCATCACTGGTCATTAGAGAAATGCAAATCAAAACTACATTGAGATACCATCTCATGCCAGTTAGAATGGCGATCATTAAAAAATTTGGAGACAACAGATGCTGGAGAGGATGTAGAGAAATAGGAACACTTTTACGTTGTTGGTGGGAGGGTAAATTAGTTCAACCATGTGGAAGACAGTGTGGTGATTCCTCAAGGACCTAGAAATAGAAATTCCATTTGACTCAGCAATCCCATTACTGGGTATATATTCAAAGGATTATAAATCATTCTATTATAAGGAAAAATGCACATGTATGTTCATTGTGGCACTGTTTACAATAGCAAAGACTTGGCACCAACCCAAATGCCCATTGATGATAGACTGGACAGGGAAAATGTGGCACATATACACCATGGAATACTATGCAGCCATAAAAAACGATGAATTTGTGTCCTTTGTAGGGACATGGATGAACCTGGAAACCATCATTCTCAGCAAAGTGACACAAGAACAGAAAATCAAATATCACATGTTCTCACTCATAGGCTGGTGTTGAACAATGAGAACACATGGACATGGTGGGGGAGCATCACACGCTGAGGTCTGTTGAGGGGGCCTAGTGGAGGGACAGTGGGGGGTAAGTAGTTGGGAGTGGGATAATATAGGGAGAAATGCCAGATATAGGTGACAGGGGGATGGAGGCAGCAAACCACATTGCCATGTATATACCTATGCAACAATTCTACATGTTCTTTACATGTACCCCAAAACCTAAAATGCAATTATATATATATATAGATATAGATATATATAGATATATACACGTATATATATACACATACATACATATATATATATATATATACACACACACACACATATATATATATATATATATGGCATGCAAAGTTGGGAGTTTATCTGATTTTCAGATGTCTGACATTATTAACTTTCTAAAACAACAATGAACACAAAAAGGAAAAAGGCTAATATTTCAAAATATTTAACATGGTCCATAATATATTTAATATCATTTAGTGATTAAAGAGAAAGCATCATCTCACTGACTTATAATCACAATAGAACTCAGTTCTCATTGACACCAACGCCTCGAAGCCCTGGAAAAATAACAGGGTAAACAATGAAAAGGTTGATAAAATAGTGCTTTGAAATATTTGTATGCTAGTTTATTTCAGGAAGACAACTAGCTAGTCTCATTGCAAATGCAATGTGACCAGAAAAGAGAAGAAAGTAATGAAATAGCTGGGAGAGATTGTGATGAGAAGTGACAGCCAGTAACAGAAATCCTCACTAGGGAGGTGGTAGAAGAAATACCAATAAGCTGAATTCAGCAGCCAGAGATCAGTGCTGTGTTGACAGGATTACCTCAGCCTCCCCTGACACTTCCCAGTGTCCTATTTAAGATGTTCCAACCAGCCCAGGATAGGAGCCTGTGGTTACTGGCAGCCTTGACTCCCAGCAAATCTTTCTATATCATCTCCTGTAGGAGGGTGCAGCATTAGTCTACTAAAGTCCCACCTTGATTCTGCCCTTGTAGTTCTAGAAGCTGTTCTGGGGGAGAAATAAAATTTAGAAAATGCTGCTCACCATTTCCTCCTCTTGTAGAGTCTCAGTGAATATTTATACCCCTGAAAGTATGAGATTCAAAGGTAAAATACATTTAATTTTGCTTAACCCATTTTGTGAAGCTAATTTAACATTGAGATCTTTTTATTTTCATCTCAAGAACATTCTTTTGAAACTGCTGTCTCTGCAGAGCAGACACAGGTGTATCAGGTAGTCACCTGTATCAATCAGAATTGAGTGATCTAAGGAGAATTTAATAAAGGTACTATCTGTAAAAGTGTGGGCTAAACTTTAGTAAAAGAACTAGGTAGAGTGAGGTAGAGTCAGACTTCATTTTATTGTGCTTTATTTTATTGCACTTTGCAGATACTGCAGTTTTTGCAAATTAAAAGTTGTGGCAACTTTGCATTAAACAAGTCTATTGGTGCCAAAATCCCAACAGCATATTCTCACTTTGTGTCTCTGTAATTCTCATATTTCAAACTTTTTCATTACTATCATATCTGTTATGGTGATTTGTGATCACTGATCTTTGATTTTACCATTGTAATTTGGGGAGAGAAGCCACAAACCACCTCCATAGAAGGCAGCAAACTTAATCAGTAAATGTTGTGTGTGTACCGACTGCTTCACTGACTCATCATTCATCAGTCTGTCTCCTTCTCCTCAGGCCTTCCTATTCCCTCAGACACAACAATATTGAAATTAAACCAACTAATAATCCTAAAATGTTCTCTAACTGTTCAAGTAGAAGGAAAAGTTGCATATCTCTCATATGAAATCAAAAGGTAGAAATGACTAAGCCTAGTGAGGAAGGCATATCAAAAGCCAAGATAAACCAAAAGCTATGCCTCTTGCATCAAACAGCAAATTTGGGAATCCAAAGAAAACGTTCTCGAAGGAAATTGAAAGTACATCTCCAGTGAACACACAAATGATAACAAATTGAAACAGCCTTATTGCTGATATGAAGATAGTTTTAGTGATTTAAATAAAAGATCAAATCAGCCACAACATTCTCTTAAACCAAAGCCCAATCCAAGTCAAGGCCCTCTTTTCAGTTCTGTGAAGGCTGAGATTGGTGAGGAAGCTGCAGAAAAAAATGTTGCACGAAAGCAGAGATTAGTTTATGGGGTGTAAGGAAAGAAGTTGTCTCTATAACATAAAAGTACAAGATGAAGCAGTAAATCCTGATGTCGAAGCTACAAGTTATCCAGAAGATCTAGCTAAGATCTTGGATGGACGTGGTTATACAAACAACAGATTTTCAATGGAGATGAACCAGCTTTCTGTCAAAAGAATTTGCTATCTAGGACTTTCATAGCTAGAAAGGAGAAGTCGGTACTTTTCTTTGAAGCTTCAAAGAAAAGGCTGACTCTCTTATTAGGGAATAATGCAGATGGTGATTTTAATTTTAAGCCAATGCTCATTTACCACTCCAAAACTCCCAGAGCCATTAAGAATTATACTAAATCTAATCTGCTTGTGTTCTCTCTGTATAAAACAACCAAGTTGGAATGACAGCACATCTGTTTACAGCATGGTTTATTAAATATTGTAAGCCTACTGTTGAGACCTGCTGTTCAAAAAAGAGAATTTCTTTCAAAATATTACTGCTCATTGACAATGCACCTGGTCACCTAAAAGCTCTGATGGAGATGTACAAGAAGATTGATGTTGTTTTCCTGCCTGCTAACACAACATTCATCCCACAGGCCATTAATCAAAGAGTAATTTTGACTTTCAAGTCTTATTATATAAGAAATACATTTTTTAAAGTTATAGCTGACATAGATGTGATTCTTCTGATAGATATGGCCAAAAAAAAATTGAACGCCTTTTGGAAAGGATTCACCATTACAGATGCCATGAAAACAATTGCAATTCATGGGAGGGGGTCAAAATATCCATATTAACAGGAGATTGGAAGAAATTTATTCTGACCATCATGGATGACTTGGAGGGGCTCAAGACTTCAGGGGAGGAAATATCTGTGGATGTAGTATAAATAGAAAAAGGGCTAGAATTAGAATTGGAGACTGAAGATGTGACAGAATTATTGCAATCTTGTGATAAAACTTGAATAGATGAAGGGTTGCTTCTTATGGATGAGCAAAGAAAGTGGTTACTTGAGATGAAATCTACTCCTGGTGAAGATGCTGGGAACATAGTTTAAGTGACAACAAAATATTTAGAATATTACATAAGCTTAGTTGATAAGGCAAGTCAAGGTTTAAGAGAATTGACTTTAATTCTGAAAGTTCTACGGTGGTTAAAATGCTATCAAACAGCATTGTACGCTACAGAGAAATTTTTTGTAGAAGGAAGAGTCAATCAACATGGCAAATGTCATTGTTGTCCCGTAGTTAAAAATTGCCAAAGCTGCCCCAGCCCTCAGCAGCCACCGTCCTGATCAAGAGCTGCCATCGACATTGAGACAAGGTTTCACTAGCAAAAAGATTACAACTCACCGATGACTCAGATGATCTTTAATATTTTTTGGCAATGAAGTACTTTTAATTAGGGTATGTACATTGCTTTTTTATACATATGGCTATTGTACACTAAGAAACTACAGTACCATGTAAACATAAGTTTTATATGCACTAGGAAGCCAAAAATTTTATGTGATTTGCTTAATTGCAGTATTCACTTAATTGAGGTGATCTGGAATGGAACCTGAAATGTCTCTCAGGTATGCTTATATCTGAGCAGTAATACCAGAGCCATTGCTCCTCTCAGGCTACTAAAACTGCCATGAGAGAGGTATGTAAAGAGAGCTGGCTTCTGAAACATGCAGCTCTCCCGAGGTGACACAGTAGGAAGGAGAGAAGAAAATTAGTGCCTAATCTTACTCTCCTCCCTCCCTTTGATCCTGCTGTTGCCTCTGCTCTATTCCAGTGGCTGCCTTGCGGGAGAGAAGAGGGCAAGGTAATTCCCAATGCAATCTATGGAGGGCAGTGTCCCCAGTTGGTGAAGGGTAGAGAGTGGCTGTGAGGGGCAGAGAAGATATTCAGCACAACATCCTATATTTTCAATTCAAAACTTCCTATGTCAAAAGCAAACAATCTATGGAAGTGGCATTATATTTTAAAAGATGATCAGAGAGATTAGTATGGTTTGGCTATTTATCCCCTCCAAATCTCATGTTGAAATATAATCGCCAGTGTTAGAGGTGGGGCCTGATGGGCGGGGACTGGACCATAGTGGTGGATCCCTCATGAATGGTTTAGTGCCATCCCTCTGGTGATAAGTGAGTTCTTGCTCAGTTAGTTCATGGGAGATCTGATTGTTTAAAAGTGTGTGGCACCTACCCCTTCACCCTCCTGCTCCCACTCTTGCAGTGTGAGATGCCTGCTTCTCTTTCTGCCATGACTGTAAACTTTCTGAGTCCCTCACCAGAAGGTGATGCTGGCACCATGCTTGTACTATCTGCTGAACCATGAGCCAAATAAACTTTCTTATTACTTTTTTTTTTAGAGACAGGTTCTTACTCTGTCACCTAGGTTGGAGCAGTGTGGCATGATTATGGCTCACAGCAGCCTCAAATTACTGGGCTAAAACAATCATCCAACCTCAGCCTTCCATGTAGCTGGTATTGTAGGCCTGTGCCACCAAGCCCAGCTAATTTTTTTTCTAGAGATGGGGGTCTCCTTGTGTTGCTCAGGCTGGTCTTGAACCCGTGACGTCAAGCCATAAACCTCTTTTCTTTATAATGTACCTAATCTCAGATATTTCTTTACAGCAATGCAAGAATGATCTAACCCAGAAACTTTCCCTGGACTCAAGGAACAGAGATATCTTGATGAATCGGTGTAGTGTTACTAATACTTGCTGTATAATACAACTCAGAAAGGACAGCTCTTGGCAGACCTTGAATCAAATAAAGCTGTTGACTAGCTTTGTTCATCTATGAAGCTAAAGGAGTCCCATGTTGTGTTGCATATGAGTACTGCTCAGTGAAAAGATCAGAAAGTGTTGCTATCCTTGGCTCACTGCTTACTGAAAAGTATGCAAATGTTACTTGACTGAACTTGCAGAGCAAATCATGGCGTTAGAAGATAAAAATACAATGAGTGTACTTGATGCTGTAGCTAAATATTTTGATAAAAACAATTAATTGATCTATTGAGATACATAATGCATAATTAAAGTTTATCTTTTGAGTTGTAAAGCACATGTTTTGTCATTCCAGGGAGGCAGGGATTTAGAGAAATTAAACACAAGAATTTAAAGTCAGAAAGACTTGGGTCAGTCATAGCTCTCCTAGTTACATGGCAGCACCCACCTGGTAAGCTCATCAATCTCTGCAAGCAGTGGTTATTTCACCTTTAAAGTGGGCATTGTCACTTGGTTTAAATTACAACCTAGTGATAATGGGAACTAATGTTTTCTAAGATCTTATTTTATGCTAGGCGCTGTGCTAAGGACTTCGTGTGCATTATACCAATAATTTTTACAACAAACCTAGCAAAGTTGCAGTTATTCTCTTAATTTTCAAATGTAGATAATTGAGTCACAAGCCCAGGTCTATTAAAATGTGCAAGCCCTTGGAGTGTTGCCTGGTAATGATAAGAGCTCAGATAAATATTAGCTACTGAAATTGTTTATTACTATTAGTGTTAATATTACTTGTCAGCCTCTACCCTAGAAATAAGAGATAGACAAAGTGCCTTTGGAATTAAGCAAATGTGGTTAGCTTGATCTCCATACATGTGAGAATATTATCAGAGCCATTAAAATAAAATGTAATGGTAATTATTCTTTTTAAAATGTAATTGTCCTAAAATTTGCAAAGATGTCATATATTTAGTTATTTATGGTAATTTAATATATGAAGGGACAAGTTATCTATGTTTTTCTGATTTGTTCCCTAAATTTTATATCCTTAAAAGAGGAATATTTCAGAACTCACCTAGATTCCAGAGAAAAATAAACACTGTCAAAGCACTGACCTTGAAGATGCAGGTTTTAAGAGTCTGACAAACACTGAAGCCCATTTATTCATTTACTTAGCCGTGAAGTTATCAAGCTACTGGTATGTTCTAGGCAGAGCAGATTATGAAAAGATATTGCTAAAGACTGGTCATTGGTCTGTTATATAGAAACGCCATTTTAGGACTTACTGTGCTGTTGAATTCTTTGTAGGTAAGCCCGCTTAATAAAAAAGAGAACACACTGTTTATTCTAGAAGCTTCAGAACAGGTAAAGGTAAACTATGATGAAAAACATGCAGAAATCTTCTGCAGTGGTTAAAACGTTCTGTGTCTAGATATAGATGTGGGTAACACACAGGACCTGCTACATAATTGGGAGACCCATACAAAATGAAAACATGGGGCTGCTTGTTTAAAAGTTACTAAGAATTTCAAAATGACAATAGCAAAGCATTAAACCAAGCACAGGGTCCTACTAAGTATGGATCCCTTTGCAACTGCACAGATCTGACACCCATGAAGCTAGGCCTGATCACATGGTGGCATTTGTTAAGTCATTGAACTGAATCCTTCAGATCCATGTGTAAATTATATCTCAATTTTAATAAATTAAAATAGAGTAAAATGAAACATAAAATCAAGTGGAAGACTAGGGGTTGAGGTCTAGTTCTCAACTAAACCATTGGTATAAATTATTTATTCTTTATCAAATATTAATTGAATGACCCCATCAGACAAGGATATGTGTCTGAGACATACATGTATCTTTATGGTCTAGGCATAGCTCTTATGCTCAAGGAGCTTACAATTAGAGGAGGTTTATATTTAAGTCCTGGTTTAAAAAACACTTTTGGCCAGAGGTGGTGACTCATGCCTGGAATTCCAGCACTTTGGGAGGCTGAGGCAGGTGGATTGCCTGAGGTCCAGGAGTTTGAGGCCAGCCTGGCCAACATGGTGAAATGCCATCTCTACTAAAAATACAAAAAATTAGCTGGGTGTGGAGGCACACACCTGTAATCCCAGCTACTAAGGAGGCCGAGGCAGAAGAATCACTTGAACCTGGGAGGCAGAGGTTGCAATGAGCTTAGATTGTGCCACTGCACTCAGCCTGGGTGAGAGAGCAAGACTCCATCTAAAACAAAAACAAAACAAAACAAAACAAAACAAAAACAACAACAACAAAAAAAATCCCTTCTATTTCTGTTTATATACTTGGTCTGTCCTTTGATCTACTCCTTTTTCTAGCTTGCTATTCCTTAGACCTCAGCCATCCTGATACTAACTTGTTCCTCCACTAAAGCAACAGTTGCTTGGCCAGTGTTTCTGGGTTTCCATCATCTGACTGCAGTCCTGTATCCCAGAGACTGGTGTCCTTGTTCTACTCAGGCTAATCTGAGCAGCAGTCTCCTGTTTCCTGCTGTCACCGGGAACCCCATCCCACTGATCAAATATGAAAATCATGTAATACTTCTAAGACCACATTAAAACTTAGGTTGCATTTTAAGCAATATATTTTACGCCTAGAGTTCTGTTAAAAGTCAAATATTAAGGATGACCTTGGAAAACCAAGCCTCTCTATGTTTATAAGGTATATGTTCTAGTAATGTTGTTTGATGAAAAGGAATAAAATCACATAGGCTTTATGACAATATAGACCCTCATAAATGAGATGTGGCTGAGATATGGATGATAACGTCTTCATTTAATATTGGGAGCCAAGATTTCACCACTATACAATTCATCCATGTAACCAAAAACAGCTTGTACCCTAAAGCTAGTGAAATAAAAAAATAATAATAATTGAAAAAAAAAGGATAGTAAATTGAGGGTGACAAAGCATGTACAAGAGGTAGTTTATTGCCAGTGCTCATGTAAATGGATACTGATAATAATGGAGCAGGGAAGAGACAACCAGGTGTCAGCCTACCCCTGTGTCCTATGAATTCTCCATCACAGAGTGACTAACCAGAGGCTGAAGAGACAAACATTCTCTAAAAAACAATGTATAACCTAAAGAAAAAACCTAGAAGAAAACCTAGGCAAAACCATTCAGGACATAGGCATAGGCAAGGACTTCATGACTTAAACACCAAAGGCATTGGCAACAAAAGCAAAAATAGACAAATGGGACCTAATTAAACCCCAGAGCTTCTGCACAGCAAAAGAAACAATCATTAGAGTGAACCAGCAACCAACAGAATGGGAAAAATTTTTTGCAATCTACCCATCTGACGATGGGCTAATATCCAGAATCTACAAAGAACTGAAACAGATTTACAAGAAAAACAAACAAACCCATTCAAAAGTGAGCAAAGGACATGAATAGACACTTTTCAAAAAAGACATACATGATGCCAACAAATGTGAAAAAATGTTCATCATCACTGGTCATTAGAGAAATGCAAATTAAAACCACATTGACATACCATCTCACACCAGTTAGAATGGCAATCATTAAAAAATCTGGAGACAACAGATGCTGGAGATGATGTGGAGAAATAGGAACAGTTTTACACTGTTGGAAGGTGTGTAAATTAGTTCAACCATTGTGGAAGACAGTATGGCAATTCCTCAAGGACCTAGAAATAGAAATTCCATTTGACCCAGCAATCCCATTACTGGGTATATATCCAAAGGATTATAAATTGTTCTGTTATAAAGACACATGCACACACATGTTCATTGCAGTACTGTTTACAATAGGAAAGACTTGCAACCAACCCAAATGCCCATTGATGATAGACTGGACAAGGAAAATGTGGCACATATGCATTATGGAGTACTATGCAGCCATAAAAAATGATGAGTTTGTGTCCTTTGTAGGGACATGGATGAATCTGGAAACCATCATTCTCAGCAAACTGACACAAGAACAGAAAATCAAACACCGCATATTCTCACTTATAGGCAGGTGTTGAACAATGAGAACACATGGACACAGGGAGGGGAACATCACACACTGGGGTCTGTTGGGTGGGAATAGGAGAGGGACAGCGAGGGGTAGGGAGGTTGGGGAGGGATAACATGGGAAGAAATGCCAGATATAGGTGACGGGGGGATGGAGGCAGCAAACCACATTGCCATTTATGTACCTATGCAACAATCCTGCATGTTCTGCACATGTACCCCAGAATGTTAAGTGCAATAAAAAGTATATATACATATCTATAAACAATGTATAGAAATTTTTACTTTTAAGTGGATGCTTGAAGTAAATAACTAAATATTTTGCTAATTCAGGAGTTTAAATAGTTTATGATTTCTTGAAGAGCAAACTAATTATTTGGGGAAAAGATATTTCATTTTTTTAATTCAACAACTGATTGTGCTTCTGTATATATGTATATAGTTTATAGCTATATATACAACAAAAGTTATTCACCAGTTCTCAGTTACCTGTAAGACAGCAGCCTTATTTGGAAATATATTACCTAATTTTCCATTTCCTCTTTCTGGACTGTCTTTTTCCATGAATACATTTTACTAAGTTTGTGATATGTGGCCTTCAGCAAGATCATTGGCCCATTATTGAGTTTGAACTGAAACAATCAGCAAATGTTAAATTTTTTGTTCAAAAGGAATTCTTCCTCCATCATAGACACTGGTTTAAATCAATTATCTATTACTTTTTTATTTTCCTGTGCCTATTGAACAATTCTTTCAAGAATACTTATTCACACAATACTGTGTGAACATATTTATGGTATTATATAAATATTCCACGGAAAGGGCAAAACAAGATTCTGGGAATTATAACCTTGATTTCTTTCATTTTGTGTCATTTACCTTTCCAAACTTTAGATTCTCAAAGAATTAAGTGGTGTCTTTTTAGCACTGTTTTTATCCATAGCAGCGCTTAGTGCCAAATGCCAAAAGTGCCTGAGGCAGTACTGAATTCAATACATTCTCATTAACTGAAGGACCAAGTCTGGAATTGATCTTTTACAGGAACTGGAAAATTAAATTCATTTTGAGGTTTACAGGGTAAATGTTTCAAGATTAATCAATGCTAATTTTGCTTAAATTTTTTGAAAACTTAGAAAAGTTAATTGAGATGATTATCTCCAGCCCTCTTAAGTATAGAGAAAATTCCAACTCTTACTGAATCCACTATAAACTACTATGCTTTTTTTTACTCTCAGAAGAATTTGAGTCAGATAAATCAGGAGATATTAGTGAGCACCTAAGTCTAACTGGAGAATTTTTGTTCATTTTCTAACACCTTGCATAGTGCAGTATACTTTATAAATGATTGATAAATATCACTTACCTGGTGGGCCACCCTGTCATTCTTGTTCTTAATAATTGTTTGTTCTGTGAATATGGTTTCTTTGCAATTACTCTGCTGGCAAAGATAAACCATGAATGTTTAATATTCTTGTTTCAGAAATAGCTTTGTGATTTCTGTTTGGGATTGTTTAAAATGAAGTTACTACTGTTTTAATACAATACAAATATCTGTAGGCCTCACCAGATTGTAATAATGTCCATCAGTTGAATCCAAATTTCACTGGCTCAAGTTTTGTACTATATTATTAGGCATTCCAGCCCTGCAAAGTTCTACCCAAATATATCTGAGATTCTTCAAGGATATTTTCCATGTACCCGTAAATGAGTCCTGCTTTTTGCTGCTGCCTGTGTTGTCACTGCTAGAGGCCTGCTATGGCTAGTCTCAGCAACAGAAACACACAATCCATTGATTTAGGATTCAATATCACCACTGTCCTTTCTTCTTCTCCAAGGTCTAGGGATCTTCAGTAACTGATGCCATCTAACTGGAGGCACACATTTACTGCTGTGGCTGCTAGGCAGGACTATAACCCTTATCTCTGCTGAACAGGACCCACTGTCAGAGAAGGCAGCCAGCCTATGGCTCAGGTCACCAGCGCTCTCATCCCACCCAGGTCTTCTGCTACAAAGTGGGCATGGGAATGGCATTCCTCCTGTAGAATATGTTTGGTTATGGAGATTCCTTAGCAAGGTAACTTAGTCTCCAAGGTGTTAAGTAGTGAGATAGCTCCTTTAGTTAGCAAAAATGGCCCTTTTCTCTTTCTGGAATATATAAACCAACCCAGAGGCTAGGTGGAAGAGATTACAGTATTATTAGCTGTGTATCTGAAACCACATTTCCTCTCCAACTCTGTGCAAATTCTCCTCAACCTTCCGACATTTTTTTCCTTGAGATTAAATCTGTCTCAAGCCCCTGCTGAGTCTACTTGAAATATGACTTCTATTAGTCGCTCTTTCCTGTGTCCTCAGTTTGCCAGATATGTTTATGCATGATCACACTTCAGGAGCTCCCTGGCATCTGTGTAAATCAATTAGATATGAGTTGGGGAAATATTTTTCAAAGGTGTCATATAACTAAAATTTCTAGTCATAACTATGCACTACTGGCATGGCCTTTAGATATGAAAAGGTAAGTGCATACACTCTTTGATTCTTAGCATTTCTGGATATACAGGGGTAACTGAAATGTTCCCTCACATGATTCTGATACAATTTTCTGTGACGACAGATAGAAGTGAAGGGGAAGCGTGGTACCGCTTGCTCCATGCACACGATATTAAAAAAAATCACTGTCACTACAAGAACGTCTTATAAATCTGAAGTTGCAAAGTAATGTGCCTAACTTAATTGTTCTTGGAGATTAAAGTAACTTCAACAGTATTCTCAGAATGGATATGAGGAATTTGAAGAGTAAGAGGCTGGGAAACTCTGCTGAAAGTTTCTCTAGGGTTTTAGTTTATCCTGGTTTTATTATGCTCTCTATTTCAGCTCCTCCAAACATCATGGTTTAATTAAATTATATACTTTCTGAGATCATGTCTCAGGTGGGCTTTTATATTTTTCTTATTCTATAGTTTGGCATGATGACTTTTTTACCTTATTAAAAAAATCCTTTTTTTCTCATTTTACACAAGATAGCTGTAGCTATGTAGTCCAATTTTATCTTAGCTCTATTGGTCAGTGAAAAATACCAGAATCAGCTCATAAGAGAAGAAGAGGCCAGAAGAGGCCACAGGAGATTGGGCAGTGACCTTCTGGAAGCATAAATATTCTTTAGAATATTCTGATAATGGACACATCTGGTGCTTGACTCTGTAGCAAAGCAGAAACAAATTTGGATTACTTAGTATCATGTGGTGATTTACAAGGTCAATAACAGGTGAGGTGAAATCACAGAATTAGAGAAACTTAGATCAGTGACTTTCCAACTGTGTTGACTAAAATCTACAATAAGAAATACATTTTCATGATTCAGTATCTACATAGGTATATCTAGAACAAAAATATACACAAAATACACACAAAATAAAAATGTTTATAGTTATAAACAAGAATGTTCTTATTCTCTATTTGATTCTTGAGTCACTATATATTAATTTCATATTCCACATATTTGTAAATGAAAATTGGAAAATACTATTGTAGATCAACTTGGCCAGCCTCTCATTTTACGGAGGAATTGGATGTCCCTAGCAATTAAGTGAATTTTACAACCTCTATGGCTAGTTAGGCCTGTAAAACCCGGGTCTTCTGGTTCTTCCGGCAATGGTCTCTCCTCAACACCAGCGTATAATTAGTGTTCTAGGGCATTAGTTTTTAATGTTTCTGTTGGACAATACATTGTATAAGGGTTATAATTTTAATCATATAGTAGTTTTAAAATTAATGGACATTGAATTTTTATTATTTAGATAATGATACATGCAAAATATTTGGTTGTCATTCATATTTAATATGCATGCAAACAGGGAACAGGCAGAATCTCATTGTGGGGAAGGAAAATAGGAACTACTGCTAAGAACTAAAAATTTGAGTTTCTCATCCTCCATGGCAGTCAGATTTTCTTGATTCTTAGTCAGGCCATTCCACAATGAGTCAAGGCCCTGCATGGCCTCTAGAAGAATTAACTAGGAAACAACTTTTACGTCAGTAGTTAAAGGCTTCCTGTTGGAAAGGGGCTTTGAGTATTCCTGACTCCTAACTGGTCTCTTGTTAGGAGTTCATGCCCATCAGATAACCCTTCTTGCTTAAGTGCTATTCTGGCATTCTCCCTGTCCTCAATGAGTCAACTGTCTAGTATGTAGCATATATTTTAAATTGCTTTCCCAGTGGTTGGTATTGAGTTGCAATGAAATCATGTGGTCCCATTTCAACCCAGTAGCACACATTACAAAACAAATGATTGGCCAATTGTTTTGCAAAGTATTGGCATCAAACCGTCTGCATCAGACACTTGGTATACATATTAGAAATGTAGAATCCTGAGCCTTACTGCAGATAAACCAGATTGGACTCTCAGGGATGAGTCTAGGAATTCACATTATTTACAAGCTTTTCTTTTGTGCATACTGGCTGATGTTGTGAGTTCCATGTGAGCAGGCATCATATCTGTTTTACTCATTGCTTTGGTTTGAAGGTACAGGTATACCTTGTTTTACTGCACTTTGCTTTATTGCACTTCACAGATGTTTAATTTTTTTTTTTTTTTTTTTTTTTGTACAAACTGAAGGTTTGTGGCAACCCTGCATCAAGCAAGACTTTTGGCACTATTTTTTCATCAGCATGTACTCACTTTGTGTCTCTGTGTCACATGGTTATTAGCATTTTTTAGCAATAAATTATTTTAAAATTAAGATATGTACATTGGTTTTTAGACATAATGCTGTTGCACATTCAATAGACTACAGTATAGTATAAACATAACTTTTATATGCACTGGGAAATTTAAAAAATTGTGAGACTTTATTGTCATATTCTCTTTATTCAGAATGACGTGGTCTGAATATCTCCAGTGCATGTCTGTATCTTCTCCAAAATTCAGGTGATGCAACTTAATGGCCAATGTGATTGTATTAAGAGGTAGGGCCTTTAAGAGATGATTACGTTATGTGGACTCCTTCCTTTGAAAATGAGATTAAAGCCTTTATAAAAGGCTTCACACAGTGTTGGGTTAGCTTGCTCTTTGGTTTTCCACCACGTGAGGATAAGGCATTTCTTCCCTCCAGAAGATGCAGCAATAAAGCACCATATTGGAAGTGGAGAGTGGCCCTCTTCAGACAACTAAACCTTCCAGTACCCTGAATGTGGACTTTCCAGCCTACAGAAGTGTGAGAAAATAAATCTCTGTTCTTAATAAATTATCCTGTTTCAAGGATTTGGTTGTGGCAGCACAGACTAAGATACTCATTATTCCATTTCTAGTGACTAGCACATAGTAGACACTTAATAATTTGTTGACTAGGGAATCCTCCCTAACTCATTTTATGAGACTAATGTCATCCTGATACCAAAACTTGGCAGAGATACAACTAAAAAAGAAAATTTCAGGCCAATATCCATGATGAACATCAATGCAAAAATCTTCCATAAAATACTGGCAAACTGAAGGCAACAGCACATCAAAAAGCTTACCCATCACAATTAAGTAGGCTTCATCCCAGGGATGCAAGGCTGGTTCAACATACACAAATCTATAAACATAATCTATCACATAAACAGAAACAAAGACAAAAACCACGTGATTATCTCATTAGGTGCAGAGAAGGCCTTCAACAAAATTCAACAGCCCTTTATGCTAAAAACCCTTAATAAACTAGGTATTGATGGAATGTGTCTCAAAATAATAAAAGCTATTTATGACAAACCCACAGTCAATATCATACTGAATGGGCAAAAATTGGAAGGATTCCCTTTGAAAACTGGCACTAGACAAGGGTGCCCTTTCTCAACATTCCTATTCAATGTAGTAGTGGAATTTCTAGCCAGAGCAATCAGGAAAGAGAAAGAAATAAAGGGCATTCAATTAGGAAAACAGAAAGTAAAATTGTCTGTATTTGCAGACGACATGATTATATGTTTAGAAGACCCCATCGACACAGCCCAAAATTTCCTTAAGATGATAAGCAACTTCAGCAAAGTCTCAGGATACAAAATCGATGTGCAGAAATCACAAGCATTCCTATATACCAATAACAGACAAACAAACAGCCAAATCATGAGCAAACTCCCATTCACAATTGCAACAAAGAATAAAATACCTAGGAATACAACTAACAAAGGATGTAAAGGACCTCTTCAAGGAGAACTACAAATCACTGCTCAAGGAAATAAGAGAGGACACAAACAGATGGAAAATCGTTCCATGCTCATGGTTAAGAAGAATCAATATTGTGAAAATGGCGATACTGCCCAAAGTAATTTATAGATTCAATGCTATCCCCATCAAACTACCATTGACCTTCACAGAGCTGGAAAAAACTACCTTAAACCCTATGGAACCAAAAAAGAGCCCACATACCCAAGGCAATCCTAAGCAAAAGAACAAGACTGGAGGCATAACACTACCTGACTTCAAATTATACTACAAGGCTACAGTAATCAAAACAGCATGGTACTGGTACCAAAACAGATATAGACAAATGGAACAGAACAGAGGCCTCAGAATTAATGCTACACATCTACAACCATCTGATCTTTGACAAACTGGACAAAAATAAGCAATGGGGAAAGGATTCCCTGTTTCATAAATGGTGTTGGGAAAACTGGCTAGCCATGTGTAGAAAGATGAAACTGGACTCCTTCCTTACACCTTATACACAAATTAACTCCAGATGGATTAAAGATTTAAACATAAGACCTAATATCATAAAAACCCTGGAAGAAAACCTAGGCAATATCATTCAAGATATAGGCATAGGCAAGGACTTCATGACTAAAACACCAAAAGCATTGGCAACAAAAGCCAAAATAGACAAATGGGATCTAATTAAGCTTAGGAGCTTCTGCACAGCAAAAGAAACAATCATTAGAGTGAACCAGCAACCAAAAGAATGGGAAAAAATATTTGCAAGCTACCCATCTGACAAAGGGCTAATATCCAGAATCTACAAAAAACTAAAACAAATATACAAGAAAAAAACAATCCCATAAAAAAGTAGGCAAAAGATATGAACAGACACTTTTCAAAAGAAGACATTTATGTGGCCAAAAATCATGAAAAAAGCTCATCATCACTCGTCATTAGAGAAATGCTAATCAAAACCACATTGAGATTCCATCTCATGCCAGTTAGAATGGGGATCATTAAAAAATCTGGAGACAACAGATGCTGGAGAGGATCTGGAGAAATAGGAATGCTTTTACACTGTTGGTGGGAGTGTAAATTAGTTCAACAATTGTGGATGACAGTGTGGTGATTACTCAAGGATCTAGAAATAGGCATAGGCAAGGACTTCATGACCAAAACACCAAAACCATTGGCAACAAGGGCCAAAATAGACAAATGGGACCTAATCAAACTCCACAGCTGCTGCACGGCAAAAGAAACAGTCATTAGAGTGAATTGGCAACCAACAGAATGGGAAACAATTTTTGCAGTTTACACATCTGACAAAGGGCTGATATCCAGAATTTACAAAGAACTAAAACAGATTTACAAGAAAAAAACAAACAA
>CAUYLG010056439.1:0-45756 GCA_963573385.1 Cacajao melanocephalus
CCTGGGCAGTAGAACAAGAATCCTGTTCTCTCTCCCTCTTTTTCTTCCTCTTTCTTTCTCTCGTACATTCTTTTTTTTTCTTTCTTTCACTCTCACTTTCTTTCCTCTCTTTTTCTTTCTTTCAAAAAATAAAAAAAAAAAGAAAATGAAGCAAATTTTTATTTATATGATGAAAGAAAGAAGGCTTATTTCTTTGTAGATTAACATAAGACTTTCCAACACATTTTGAAAATAGTTGTTTTTAGGAGAACTTTACTCAATAAATTTCCATTTTTTATTTCTAGCTTTCTATTTTTCATTCATCTTTAATGCCAATGATAAACTTTAATTAGAAAATAATTGCTTTGTACTTGAATTAATAATGTGTTAGTTTTCTGTTGTTCAATGAGTATAACATTCAGTTATGATAGAGAAATAAGTTCTAGAGCTCTGCAGCATAATATAATGCTGGTAATTAACAATATCATATTGTGTACTTCAAAATTTGTTGAGAGGGTAGATTTCATGTCTCGTGTTCTTACTATAAAAACAATAAAACAAAGGGACACAGATAAACTTTGGAAAGTACTCATTATGCCTATTATCTTGAATATGGTGATGTCATCATAGATAATTATGTCCCAACCCATCAAATTGCATACATTAAATATGTGCAGTTCTTTTTATATAAATAATACCTTAATGAAGTTGTTAGTAAAAAATTTACATATTTATCCTTCAAATTTTCTTGGCTGCTATCTCACTATGCCATTGGAATTATAATTAACAAAGATCAAAATATGTCTAAAACAAAGTATCTACTATGTGTGAACTCTTAAATTTGGTAGGTTTTGTTGCAATAAGAAATAATCCCCCAAATATCAGTGGCTTAAAAAGAAAAGCTTTTCACTTGAGGGCAGTGGAAGTTTCCCCCTAACTGCTTCTTCAAAATCCAGTACTTCACTTTCTAGGTCATTGCCATATGCTGTATCTTCTTGTTCCCTTTTATATTTTATAAGTTCAAGTTTAAAGTCATCTATTTGTTCAAGCATATGAGCATACACCAGTTAAAGCATCCACACCACATCCAGAATTCGTTGCTGCTTAGAAATTTCTTCTTCCAGATACCCTAAATCATCTCTCTTAAGTTTAAATTTCCATTTATCTCTAGACCAAAGGCATAATGCCACCAGTCTCTTTGTAAAGCATAGCAAGAGTTACCTTTACTATAGTTCCCAATAAGCTCTTCATCTCCATCTGAGACCACCTCAGTCTGGACTTCACTGTCCATATACCTATCAGCACTTTTGTCACAACAATTTAACAAGTCTCTAGGAAGTTCCAAACTTTCTCTCATCTTCCTGTTTTTTGAGCCCTCCAAACTGCTCCAACCTCTGCCCATTACACAGTTCCAAAGTTGCTTCCAGATATCTTTATAGCAATGTCCCACTCATAAGTACCAATTTTCTGCATTAGTCTGTTCTCACCCTGCTATAAAGAAATACCTGAGACTGGGTAATTTACAAAGAAAAGAGGGAAGCAGACACATCTTACATGGCCAGAGCAGGAGGAAGAGAGAGAAGGGGGAAGTGTTACACACTTTTAAACAACCAGATCTCCTAAGAACTCACTCACTATCCCAAGAACAGTAAGACAGGAATCAGCCACCATGATCCAATCACCTCCCTCCAGGCCCCTTCTCTAACATTGGGGGTTATAATTTGACAGGAAATTTGGGTGGGGACACTAATTCAAACCACATCATGTGATGTATAAAGGTTGTGCTTATCATCTATGATAGCAGCCTAACTACTAAATCTCCATAAATATAGGCTATAGGTAGAATCTCATCAAAAGCCAGAAAAGGGAACATCTTGAAAATTGCCTTTGCTTATTTTGTAGAAAAGTATTCATTTCACTTGAAAATGAAAGACTAAATATTATAGTATTTTTATTTAAACTGAAATTGATGTCATATTCATTTATTAAAATAATATCGTTTATGCTTTCTTTTACATAGATTTGGATTATATGTAATATAATGTTAGTACCTCAATCTTCTAAAGAGATTTATTACACAGACTCTAGGTTTTTCCTTTAATCACTATTGTGTTGGGAATAGCAGTAAGGATCAACATCAGAGATTGAGAGGCATCCAATTCTTATTACCACTTTTGGCTAAGGAAAAAAATGTGACAATAATAAAACATGGGGAAAAAATCTATGGAAGAATGGACTTTGAGGTTTTGATGCGACAAGACATCATGTTATTTTGAGTGGCTTGGTCTAGGCAAAATATTTTGTCAAGCAGCATTTCTCATTGCTTTATCTTGTTAAATAAAATTTAAAACGTAAGGTAATGATTACACACATATTAGCAAAACATTGGTATAAACATTTTGAATTGTATGTACATTTATGAGTCACATTCCTTTTCTAAGTTTTTCTAAAATTTTAACTGGGACTTGGTATTCAAAGTATGAGTACTTAAGCTACTTAGAGTCAATTGAAGTCCAATAAGATGGAGAATGACATGTTCTTCAAATAATTTATCAGTGGATTTGCATCTGTACGATACTTCTGGAGATGATTTATGAGCAAGTACGGCATAGTATAAAGTAAATTAAAACAGGAATCAAAAGTAAGGTTTGAACTCTGACTTTTAATATTCTAAACTTCAGTTTTCTCATCTATGTAATAGAGATATTGCTTTGTGGTCTACAGAATTGTTCTAAACATTAATTAACACTAGTTTAGTAAAATAAATTGAAATGCATAAATAATGTCTTATATGTGGCAAGCATATTTGAAGTTCTTTTTGAATGAAACAGCATAACTTTGGAACTTCTGTGAGTTAAAACTTAAGGTAACACTCCAGAAGCCTGTTTTTTTCTTTTAATTCTATTTCTCTATGTCTCTATGTTTCTATCTATCTGTCTGTCTACTCATCCATCTATCTGTCATCTCTCATTTCTTTTACTAGGATTTTCAGAGCTTATTCCATTGTTTTTTCTCCTTCCTAAGAGACATGGGATCCATACCCAGCCAAATCCTTATGTACAAATGGACAGGATGTGTGTATACTCAATGCTCACATCCTTTCCTTTTTAATCAGCTTTGCAAAAAGGCTCTTACGTTTTAGTCAAACAAGGATGCAGTACACATTAATAGGAACCCAAAAGGATAAAATTGGAATTATCACCAAGGTGAAAAAGATGTATTTTACATGATAAGTATGGAGAATTATATTTGTATATGCCTCACTTAAATATTTTTAATCAGTTAGAAAAATTTGATGATTTAGCACACACAAAACTGGAACTCCAACTTAGAAGACAAATAAATCTCTTTTAATTTTAGGAAACATATTTCTTTGATAAAGGAGCTAACCTGAACAAATTCTATCATTCTATATTGTATCTATTTCATGCATATAAATCCCATCAACAACAGTGAACTCCCATTGAACTCAATATGGTCAATTTAATGGAAACTTCTGAATTCCCAAATCCTATTAACATTAATTGAAGAAAAAAATAATTAGTTTCGGTAGGAGTTATGTGAATGCACAGATTGAAGATTGGAGCCAAAGCAGTGTCATTATTCATTGTCATGGTTTTGATGGTCTCCCAAATTAGAATCCTGGTCTTATATTTTAAAACAAAATAAGAAAAATGGGACACCCATTTCTACTCTATGCAGGTTAGCAGGAAGAGGAGGGGCCTGCTTCGTGTCCTCATAGCTTCAACACATGTGTTTTCAAAATGTCATGAGAAAACAGCATACAACATGTGAAGATTGATCTTAACTTTCTTAGAATAATACCTGGGTAGGACATATTCCTCAGGTGAAAGATTTTCTGGTTTTTGTTTTCTGAGTCTATTATAAGTGAAATTAGTGGCCTTGTTGAATCCAGCATTTTATTTAGAGAGGACACCACATAAAACCTATTTTAAACTATGACATATGAAACTTAATTAAACTAACATTTTTAATATAAATTAATATTTTATTATATTTTAAAGGTATTTTATTCATGTTTAAATTTTTGAAGCTTGAGCTAACACTTACAAGTGTTCTTTCTGAGATGTGATAAAACATGGTTCACGTTTTTGAAGGGAGGTAAACATCTTTGTCATAAGTCAGATGGCATATATATATATATATATATATATATATATATAACTATAGCAAAAATTTAAAAGTTAAAATCTTATTAATAATGATTTTTAAAAGAAAGGCTCTGAGAAAATTTAAGCCATGGTATGCTGACAGTATTACGATATCTTCGTTTGTTAAAATGATGAATATTAATTATTTTTTCAACTTCAATAATATTTGCCTTAGTCTGTGACTTTAAAATATATGGTTTATGTGAATAAAATATATGAAGAAAATTTTTTAGAAAAAGTAAAACATAAATAACTATGTTGCAGTAAACTAGTATGCAACCTTATTAGTAAGCACTCTAAATACATTTGCAAATTAAAAGATGTTTTATTTGTTAATGATGATGAGTCAAATCATTTATAAGATAGAAATGGCATAACATTAATTCTGGGGGCTGGCTTAACTGAAAGAAAAAAGACATTATTGAGAAGATTATATGATTTTAAAGCAATTAAACAAAGAAAAAAGTAGAGAATGATAAAAAAAATTAACAACATAACAGAAAGAGTAACATTAATTTCTTAGATATATTAGAATTAGAGATATATTCAAATAAAGATAAAAGATGCTGCATTCCCTTGAATTTTTCATATTAAGTTATTGTGCTTATGACTGACAAATTTATAGTAACATCAAGTTAAGGCTGTGGGATTATGGTTTATTATTTTATTATGACTTTGTTTCAATATCTTGATGCATTAATTTTATAATAAAAAGGAATAGTTGTAATTGCTAAATATACTTTTGAACCTGATAAAGTTGTTAAAACCAACTTTATCAGAAAACTAAAATATAAAATTTTACACCATTTTTCCACATCTATTAATTTGTTTCTTAGAAAATATTTTTATATTTATTTTAAAGTATTAAAGATAAATCAACGTATATATTTTACTTTATTCGTGATTAAGCCAACAACAATATTTTTAATAACTATCCATGCCTACATAGTAACATAAACATTAGAAAAAACTATTTTTGGAGGAATCTTACAAACTTTTATCCAGAATGCACATTTTGGCAGGAGCAAAATAACTCTATAATCTTTGAAAATTTAATTTACTTTGCTAATTTTAACTTTCAATGTCTCCTGGTATCATTTGATGTTGGAAATATCTCAGTTTGAATGAAAATTATTAACATTCTTTAACACTTAGGGCACAGACAATTCAGTAACAAGCCTATATAATAACTGAAGAATGTATAGAAAGAAAAAAAAATAAATGAACAAGCCCAGGAAATCTTTGAATAGATTTAGATATTAACTTGTGGTCAAAGGTAGATAGATCTACAAAAGGAAAAAAAAAAAAAAAGCAAGAAAACAAAAAATAATTTCTAGATTCAGGCTCTGGAAATATTTAGTGAACCAATTCTGAGAACAGATTTTTCTAGATTGCAGACTGTATATTAATCAAACCTTAAAATGGCCATCCTTTCTTTGCCCATCATCTGTGTTATGAAAAACACAGTAATTTTATAACAGCCTGACCCAGATAAAAAAGATACATAATTCTTAAAAATTCAAAATACTAATTTTTCTTTATACTTTTTGATCAAGTAATGTATTTATTATGATTGAAATATAGAAATATAAAGTTGATCACTTTATTCCCATTTCCAAAAATAAAAATTCACAAAATACTCTCATATATCAAAATTGTTTAAACAACTTCTTTATTTCCTCCAGTTATATTTTCTTCCCCTAAAAAATAAAAAGTACTATTACTTTGAAAGCTATGTCTTGAAAGTTTTTTAATGTAATATATATGTCCGTCTCAACATTTTTCTTAACTGTAAATACGAAAATCTATAGGATATGCCTATAATGCACTATAGAGAACCCCTTTTACCTATCTTAAAATTTTATTTCACCTATCCTTAACTCTTCTACTTTATTGTATCAATCTTTATTGTTGCAAATCCTTATATAGATATGTCTCTCAGCTATTAATTCCTAAGAATCCATTCTATCTTAGAAATCAAAAGGTTGGAACCAAGTATGATGATCTTGTATGTTTAAAAACTTATGAGATATTAATTTCAGGCCAGTATACCTGAAACCTAAAATGAACTCTACATCTGAAATAAAAGTCAGTTAGCACAAGACAAATAATTCCCCTGAGGGCACAATTTCTTCAGAAGATGCAATTTGTCTTAAATATATGCTGATAATTCAAACTGTAACACATCTGTTTAGTTATTTCCAAAGCAACTAATTACAAACAGAAGTTAGAGTAGAACATTTTGTGGAAGAGTGGAAAATAGACCCATAGTTCACAATTTCACAGCATCTGAGTTGAGGTCATGTGGTCTACTTATAGTTTTCAGAAATATTCAACAAATAGCTGAAATAATTTATGAGACACTTTATTACTTTTTTGTTTCACATTTGAAAAAACAAAAAGTACCTCATAGAGTACTGCACCATGAATTTTTGTACAAAGATTAGTTTCTTTATTCAAAGAGCCAAAAGTCTGGCTAGCATCTTAAATAGTGAAAATGGGCCTGGATGCAAAGTTTATTGTAAAAACCTTTAAAACAAAGAAAATTCCCCTTTTTATTCTTTGGCTAAATATGTGGAAATATTTTTGGTGGAAAGGTAAGGAAGAATATATTTTGCTTATGTTTTATAAAGGAGTGCATAAATACATAAACAAATATACAAATAAATGGTTTGTCATTGGCTTAAATAGTATTGTTGATAGCACTGATTGTTGCCAGCAGTCTAACCATGACACTCACTGGGACATCTCCTTCCTAGTGTTTCCCTCCCAGATCATAAGCTGATGTATTTTGGCCCAGAATCCTAACCCTGGACTAGTTGTAAGTCTCTAGAAACACTGGGACTGATATACATGCATGCACTAGCTGCACTGGATTAGATTCGCCATAAACAGATAAAATAACTTTGCAATAATATTTTGTTTAGGTTTGAGTGAAGAAGTTAATATTCAAGCATTGATTAATATTAAATGATAATCATATAATGGTAGGATAAATTTTCTTAATTGCAGTCTAATATTCAAAATTTCCCATATATCTAAAAACACATAACTGCCTATTGGAACATATAATGGGTGTGGAAAAGGGCTTGGTATTTATGGCATTTCTGTCATTTAGTATTGTCATATCAGCTAATGAGTTTGAATTTGTGCCAGTACCATTTGTACCATCTTTAAATATTGGATCATTGGAAAAAAGGTGATATGGAGAATTTTGAGTCACAGTGATTCTGATTCATTCTGGAACACACTATTATCCTAGACTACTGGAACCTAAAAGTACATCAAAGATCATCTAATTTTGCTCTTTCCAAGTTTGACTGGGTATCAGAAGTGCTTAGAGAAAATTTGACTGGGTATCAGAATGCTCCTGGGGGCATGCCACAGATAAACTATTTTTGTATTTCTGTTATTTAGTGTCGTTGCAAAAAAATAAAATCCCAAATTGAGAGCCTTAAAATAACTTCAAATTTTTAATTTGAAAAATCTTGTTGGTTGGTTGGGAGTCAGCAAGGTTTTTTTGTTGTTGTTGTTGTTGTTGTTGTTTTTCGTTGTTGCTTTTGTGTGTGTGTGTTCCCCTACTAGTTGTATTGGCAATTGGTTTCTCATTGGCAATAATGAAGTAGAAGCACGGCTGGAGCTGGACTGTTCAAATGGCTTCTAATTATTCAAAGTCTCTCTACATATGGCCTCCTTAAAACAGAGTTACAAAGAGGGACCTGAAAATTTGTGTATTATTTAAAAAAGTTTTCATAAGTGATTCTAATCCACTGAGTCTGGGAATCAGTAAAGAAATCAATGAGGAAATGACAACATGTATCCAGACAGGTTCAGTGCCATTTTTGAGGCAGTACATCTGATTAATAAGGGGTCCAATCTAAAATTGATACTTTTGCAAATTATAGACCTAGCCAATTTCCCCACATCATTTTATATTTTAAAATTGCTTGTAGAATAGAGAAGGTTTAATACACTGAGTAATGTCACCAGTCTTTATGGCTAATGTGACAAAATGTTAAATTTGTTATAAAATCATAGATTTTTCAAAAATAGACAAAAATTATTGAAGTGTGTGACTCCATGTGAGAGAGAGAGAGTGTGTGTGTGTGTGTGTGTGCACATTGTATGTGTGTCTACCTAGTTAAGCGATTAGAAAAAGTGTTCTTTTTTTTTAATATAAATCAATATTGGCTGGTATTTATTGGGATGTTAGTTTCTCAAGGCTTCCTCCTTTACAGTGATTTTGAGGTAGATGAGCCAATTTTCAGTTGCATACTTTTCAAGTTTAAGGAAGAAAAGGGTCTTAAGACATGCCAGTAGGAATTCTTTAGGAATCTTAATGCCCACCCCCACCGCCCCACCAATTCAGGCCTAGCTTAGTAAGATTTTTTCTCCAATCCAAGACGAAGGTCACCCTCTGTCAGAAGATCGACTTTTTAACATGGAGATTTACAATGAGTTTATTCTTGGTGTTAATGACAAATCATAACACGCATGTCTTCAAATGTGCTGGTACCCTTTGCTCTCTTCTCCCCCAAACCAAAGCACAACCATCCAGCATCTAAGCTATTAAAAATAAGTCAAACAGTTTAGTACAGTTATTTTTTTATATATCCTCCTTAAGGTCATGATGAAGTCTAAATCTACATGTCCAGTTTACCTGCAAGCCATTCCTTGAAAGATAACAGAATAGCAAAGAAGCAATGAAAACTAAAAAGATACTATATGTAAAGCAACCCAAGTGAAGATGTAGAAAAACAAATAAGTCTCAAAAGCAAATATATTCATCTCAACTCTGACTACTATAAGCAAGGAAAAACATTTTTGTTGCTAAAAAGAATAATTTGACATGTTGGAGATAAAACCTCAAATGTCTCATGGAAGAAGCTTCTACTTACACTTACCTTTTCTTTCTTTGTGGATACATAGGTGCATCACTGTTTCTTTTTCCTTTATTTAAGAAGGGCCATATGACTGGTTATGACCAATGTATTATGGGAAGAGATGGAACCAGTAGGATAGTCTCCAGGGATCTCTTCCCTAGCCAGAACAACCACATTAGCATCTACTGAGATGAAGTAATAGGATTGGCATGGTCTGGACCACTGTGCAACAACATGAAAAATAGTTTCCTTGGAGAGGCACCAGGCTTGTGGTACACTTTGTATGAAAACCAAAAATTTCATTGATTGAGCCACTAAGATTGATGAGTTTTGTTTGGTTTTACTATAACATATCTTGCCTACTACAACCAAGAAAAGTTCACTCTAAAAAAGTGATTTGTTCTACATTTCCAAACTTAAATAACAATTACAGTGATTTCTCTAGTGGTTGCTCTTAAAGCTAAATTAAAGCTTTCCACTTGCATCTTACAACATACCCTATGACTACTTTTCTAAAAATTTATGTTGTTGTGGGTGAGAGATGATGTGAAAGGGGTTTCTGGGGTGTTGGTAACAGCATGTTTTATGACCTGCTTTTTATTTACATATGTGTGCATAACTTGTGAAAATTCATCAATGCTAATTACAAAGGTATATTCACTGTTAAAATCTGTCAATTTGTATACTTAAAATTTAAGTAACTTCCAGATATTTTACTTTAATAAAAAGTTTATTTAAAAAGAAATTAATTTTAAAACACAATATTTTACTGCTGATTTGTTTATATTTGTTTCCAAGGTTCTCCTCAAAATCATAACATTTTGATACCTGATAATGACAAATTATTTTCTTTAAATCTCCAGAAATGTAGGTTCAATTTATTCTTGTAAAACTTCATAATATTTTTAGGAGTAGCAGAACCAGAATAAATAAATAATACCTTATATCTTATGTTAACTGAATTAACTGGGTATCTCTTGAGACCTAGATAAAATCAGCTCAAACTTCCATTATGTTAATTCAGAGATCTGAGTATTCTGTAGAATAATTGCAATGTTTGGAGATGGAAGTAGACTTGTGTCATGTGTGTTCTGGGCTTCTAATTCCTCAAATACCATCCTATAGCTCCTATAGCATATGTGCCCTATGTGCCATCTCTTCAGAGATACATTAAAACATAAAAGTCATCCGGTTATTTAATTAGAACGAAACAAAATAACACACCAAACTCCCACTAGATACTTGATGATATGGTTTGGAGATGCATCCCTGCCTAAATCTCATGTCAACTTGTTAGTCCCAATGTTGGAGGAGGGGCCTAGTGGGAGGTGATTGGATAATGGGGCTGGATTTCTCCTGAATGACTTAGAACATCTTCCCGACCCCTTGGTACTGTCTTCAAATCAATGAGTGAGTTCTAATGAGATCTGGTCATTTAAAAGTATGTAGCACCTCTCCTATCCTCTCTCTGGCTCCTACCCTTGCCATGCGCAACACCTCACTTCTGTTTTGCCTTTTGCCATAATTGTAAGTTTTCTGAGGCCTCCCAAAAAGCTGAGCAGATGACAGTATTGAACTTCCTGTATTGCCTGTAAAACCATTAGGCAATTAAACTTATTTTCTTTATAAGTTACACAGTCTCAGGTCTTTATAGCCATGCAAGAACAGACTAATACACTTGAGTATTGAAGACTGAGTGGGGCTAATGAAGTGCATGTTAAATCAGTGTATATTATTTGAAATTAGTTATTATTTTTTCTTAAAATAACTTTAGTGCATATTTTGTTTTAGTTCTGACACAAATTGAAGAAAGGAGAAATCCTTACTCTCATCTTTACAAGAAAAAAATTGAACAAACTGAAAATCAACTTTTATTGAACCCTGAAGAGTATATAAATGTTGATTTTGATGAATAATCAAAACTGAGTGTGGCCAGGCTCAAGAATGGGAAACTCTTGGGATCTGCAGTCTTAGAGGGGTACAAGCTTTTGTGAATAAGACCAGGACCCCACTATAGTCTTATGCATCTCAGGAAGATCTCCTCTTAATTCTAGCAAAGAGAGAGTAGCAGTATTTGTTCTGAAATACATCCAGAGCATTATTCCTAACAAAGAACTACTTCCTAGGTAAAGAGAATTTACTGGAGCTTTATCTTGTTAAGAAAGGGCATTCTTCTTTCTCTAACAACAATTTCTCTTAACCCTCGGCCTTTTTGTATTATGTAAGAAGAAGACAAGCTATATCAATGAAGAAGCTCCTATGAAGATCACAGCCTAGAGGTACAGGTTATACAAAATATTTGAGATGTAATCATGAGATTGTAGCATGCTTCTCTTCTTTACCTTACACTACACCAACAGAACTTCAATATAACAGTGGATTATATCTGACAGTGCTGTAAGACACAGATTCTGTCAGAGGAAAGTAGTTAAGGAAGTGCAAAATAAAGAGAGAATACTAAAAAAAAAAAAAAGGAAACCATAGGTATTTGAGGATTCTGGATCTTATAGCTACAGTAAGCATTAAACCTAGCCTAACTCCTAGCCAAATAAACACAAAACCTCACATTAACACCCTTTTTGTCTCAGTTCCCATTACCACTTACATCATATCAGGTGTTCAACAAAACTTTGCAAGGCATGCCAAAGGCAAGAAAAAATACAACCTGAAGACAGAAAGCAAACATCACAGCCAGACTCATGCATGAGACAAATGCTAGAATTTTGAGACAGGGAATTTAAAATAACTATGACTAATATGTGAAGGGCTATTAAGGGAAAAATAGACAACATGAAATATGTATTATAAGAAGAAAAAATTTCTCAAAACCATTTGAAAGGGAAAGCTAGAAATAAAAAATACTGTAAGAGAAATGAAGAATCTTTGTGTTATGCTCAACAGTAAATAGGACACAACAGAACAGAGACAGTGAGATTTAAATTAGGTCAACAGCAAGTTTCCAAATAAAATGTAAAGAAAAAGAGGAATTTAATAAAAGATAAAAGAATGTTCTAAATGTGGGATAATTTCAAAGTTTCTAAATATACATAATTGGAATACGAAAAGAAATATAGAATAAAATACTTGAAATATTAATGGCTGAGAAGTTTCCAAATTAACTGCAGAGACCAAACAAGAGTTATAAAAACCTCTGAAAATATCACACTGGATAAGTATTAAATAAATTAAAAAAAAAAACCAACAAGAACAAAAAGTATGCCTAGATATATGTTGGGAAACACTGCCAAGGAGAAAGGACTTACAGAGTGCCTACATAAATTGGTTATGAGTAACATAAAAACAAGGAACAACAAACTGTGGAAGGCTGCAGGAGGCCTCTGAGGAGGAACGCCGCTTCATGTCTCACGTTCTGGTGCAGGGTGACCTTGGCTCTGTTACCATAAACATTGTGCTCAAGGATGTAAAAGAGTTACAGGGAAGAGATGTGCCAAACACTACTTCATCCAGGTGATCAAAGTAAACAGCCACGGTCACAAAGCATCTAGATAGAATAAACACTTGATATAACGGATGTAATAGTTTACTTCTGAGTTATTTCAGCTAAAAACCCATAAATCTAGTCTAACAGGAAAAACAACAGACAAATTTGAATTAGAGTACATCTTCCAAAATAATTTCCCAGTACTCAAAACTATCAAGGCCATAAAAAACACAGAATGTGAGAAACTGTGAAAGCCAAGAGAAGTCTAAAGAGACATGAAGCCTATCATTTGATGTGGTCTCCTACAGGAAACAAAGGGCATTTGGTAAAAACTAATATAATCTGAATAAAGTACGGACTTTACTAAATAGTACTGATGTCAGTATTGAGTCATTCATTGTGATGAATATTGACTTTGATGGTCAGATATTCATAACAGAAGAAACAGAGTGTAGAGAATATGTAAACTTTTTTTCATTTTTTTACTGTAAATCTAAAAACATTGTAAACTAAAAAATTTATCTTAAAAACCCAAACATATAACCTAAAATAATAACTAAGCAGTTTGAAGTTATTCATACGATTCACATTTTCTTATTATGTTTTAACTAAACCAACAACCTCAAAAGTATTTCCAAGGCTTATTATATGCTCAAGCAACTACTTGAAATCCATTTATTAAAATATTTGTTTTTCTTCAACTACATTTGAATACCACCCAGAGGTTTTTGATAAATCATGAACAATTCAGATAAGTTCACTTCACTCATGGAGCTCATCCTTTAATATGAAATGAGTTACCAAATGAAGAAAATGGACTTTAAGACAAATGAGTTAATTGTATAATATATTTGAATGTGATAAATGACATGGATAAAAAGAAAAATAGAGCAATGTAAAGGAGAAAAAGAAGGCTACATTTGGGAATAATTATAGATATTTTCTTGCTTACATACAAATTAGGCTATTTATTACCAACTTTAGTTTTAAATAAAAAGTGATTGTGTTGTCAGAAGAAGAATAGATTAAATTAAAACCAGTGCAGGAAGCATAAAAACTGGCACCTGAACTGGTCATGTCTTGCATAAAGTTGGATGGAAACCTGTGCATGAGTCCAGGTGATTTAATGGATTGTGGTGATCAAATTCAGCATCCTGTGAGGAAATAATATGGGATCTTATATTTCCTTAAAATAAGAATTAGAATGGATAAATGACTAGAAAACATGGATCCTCATTGGACTGTACTAAGAAAAATAGAACAAATTCATATATATAAATATATATATATATGTATATAATTTATGAGTTTACATGTTCTACACACATAATTATAATTCTGTCAAGTGTTCATTATATGTACAGTGAACACTTGACAGAATTATAAGAGAAATTGAAACATTCACTTCTGTTTTAAATATTTGTGTAGACTATAATCCCACACTTAAACCATTTTATTAGAACTTTGAATCCAACAATGACAGAATGTGTAATTTTCACAAGCACACACTGAATGAGATTAAAAATACAAACTCACTCCAGCACTTTGGGAGGCCGAGGTGAGTGGATCACGAGGTCAAGAGATCGAGACCATCCTGGCCAACATGGTGAAACCCTGTGTCTACTGAAAATACAAAAATTAGCCAGGCGTGGTGGCATGCTCCTCTGGTCCCAGCTACTCAGGAGGCTGAGGCAGAATAACTTGAACCCAGGAGGCGGAGGTTGCTGTGAGCCGAGTTTGTACCACTGCATTCCAGCCTGGCAACAGTCTCAAAAAAAAAAAAAAAAAAATACAAACTCACAAAAAAACCACCACTATGTGACTGGAAGATTTAAAATATACCCTTTAAATAAATGCAAAATAATTATAGAATTCAGAAAAAATTTAAAGACAATAACTACTACATATCAAAATTTATGAAATGCAGATAATCACTGTTGATGGGGGGATGTATATTCACTAAAATAATATAAATCTTGACAATCAATGAACTAACCACTTGAATGAGGGAATTAAGATGAAAACACTAGAAATATTTTTCAAAGCAAATAGAATAAAATAATAAATTTAATAAAATAAATGAAACAGAAAATAAATAAAGAAAGAATTCATAAAACCAAAAGCTCATGTCTTGAAAACACTAACAAAATTGTTGAACTTCATGCAAGACTGACCAAGGAAAAAGAGCAAAGATATACATAAATCATGTTAACAGTTGGAAAATACCATATGATGTTTGATACAGTAGATCCCTCACATTTGATAATTTGTATAAAATGAAAACTTTCCTTGGATATATATATAATGATAAAATTTGAATCATGATTTGAAAGTAATTGTAGATATATGACTCTAAGATAAATTAGTAATTGCAAATCTATGCAGAAAATAAAATTAAGGCCAAGAACTAGACCTATATGATTTACCAAAAATTCATAGTATAATGATTGGAAAGGACTTCAAGAAGAGTGTTATATTAACATTCTCCAAAAAGAAATTGCAAATAATCTGAAAAGCACTGCTCTACTAACAAGAAAGTTCACATATATAAAGTACATACCTCTACATACTACTTCAAGTGTACTCCTTCTCCAATGGCAATTAAGAGTTCAAATCTATAATTTAGGAATGTACAACTTATGGTGGCAAGAGAAACTGTAAAATAATTGAGAATAAATTTTTCCAAGGATATAAAAAAGTCAATAAAGAAACATTAAATTCTAATGAATAATAGACAAAAAAAGAAATAAATATAAAATGGAGATATATCTGATTTGTAAATGGTAATACTCAGTATAGCAAAGATGTTTATTTCTCCAATATAATTTATAATTAAATCAAATACTTTAATGTTTTTAATTTCATAGATTCTATAAACATTACAAACTTATAATATGTAATTTGAGAAATTGAGCCAAATATTCATAAAGAGAAGTAAAAAGCCCAAAATAGAAAATTTGAAATGGGAGAAAGAAGAGAGATATTGACTCATTATAAAATTATACTTACTATAAAATTATTATTAAAATACACAAAATAAAATGATATGTAACTTTTGTAGAATTCAGCTGCAGAGTTAGAAGAATTTACGTGAATGCATGTGTAAAAAAATGTACTATTTAAGTAATATTGCTGGGAAAATTGCTAGCCACATAAGAGTAATAAACTTAGATTTGTACTTCACACCACAACTAAAAGTATAGTCTGGTATTTTAAATACTGTTAGTCTTCTAGGGCTCTCCAACGAAGTGTCACAAACTGGGTGGTAAAAAACAGAAATTTATTTTTTCACAGTTCTGGAGTCTAGAAGTCCAAATTCAAGATGTCACCAGGTTCATGCTCCTTTGGTGACTCTAAGTAGAATCTTATCTTCCTCTTTGTAGTTTCTCCTAAAAACCGTTAATTCTTGGCACCCCTTGGCTGATAGGCACCTCACAGCAATCTATTCCTCTTTCATCACATGACATTATACTTATATTGGTCTCTGTCTCTGTGCATAAATTTTCCTCTTTTTGTAAGAACACCAGTAATATGGGATTAAGACTCTATACTACTCTGGTATAACCTGATTTTAACTTAATGAATTCTATCTACAAGAGACCTATTTCTAAATTAAATCAGATTCTGAAGCAGTGGGGATTCCAACTTCAACACATATTTTTGAATACACAGTTCAACCTCTATTAGTCTATTAGAGCTGGTAGCGAGACGTGAGCAGAGCAGGAAAGACCGTCCCCAGCAATGTTGGGCATTTATCGAGCCACAGTCAGGCAATTATAAATCTGTTCCCCTGAAATAATGAGAAGGAAAAGGGAGGTACCTCAGGGAAGGACTCCTCTCTCTTTTTTTCCTTGGTATCCATTGAGAGAAGGACAGGTAGGCATAAAACTCTCCCTCTGAGATAGTAAGAGGCCATGACTGGTACTGGAAATGAGAAGAGTCTTGCAACAGATAGAAAACCTGGAGTTGGCAAGCCACATTCCTGATAAGGTCTCCAGCATGCCCAGTACATGCGTAAGATGGCAGAATCTGACCAGTATATGACCTTCCTTTGGGGGTGCTTGACCAGTTAGGGTGAATTGCCACTGATGAGCATGTACGGGACTTCAGTAAACACACTGGGCAGGTGGGCCCTCGCATGTGCTGGCAGGCCACCTTGCATGTGGCAGTTAAGCAACAGCCTGTCCAGGGGAAGAAGAAAGGGAGGAGATAGAGAGCCTGGGAAACAATAGAGGGTATAAAACCTCTAGAGTCTAAACAAAAAAGAGAACAGGGCGCTCGATGTTTCAGGTCATCCACTTGGCCCTCTGACCAGGGCACTCTACTTTCTCTAGTAAATTCTCACTTTGTTTAAAATAAATTCTCTCTCCTTCTTTAAACCTTGCCTGTATCTCTCATTTGAATTCTCTCCTTGCTAAGACAAGTGACCAAGTTTGCTGCAGAGTTGTCACTCTGGAGTTTCTTTGTACAGCTCACCAGCTGGTAACATACTTTGGTGTCATGACTCAGATCCATCATCTAGTGGTAAGGCGCTGCAACGCCTCACCTTCTTCCACCAGAGGTATTCAAACCCTCATAGGTGGTTTCTCCTCTTTTATCTTTTTTCCTTTTTGTCTCTCACCTTTTTCTTTTCCTTCCTCTCTCCTTTTGCTTTTTCCTACCTGTTTCTTTTCCTTTCACCTCCCTTTGCCTTTCTCCTACCTACAAACTGTTCCCCAGAAGCACTCCCCTTGGCTACAGTGGTTCTGTTCCCTCTGTCTGATTTATCTGGTCATCCTGACCAGTGACTTACAGAGGTGAGAGGATTTTAGGGTCCCAAACTACTATGCCCCTTCTGACAGGGAGTGTGCAAGGGTTGCAGAGCTAAGCCTGTACTGTGAAATTTCTGAGGAACTTCTCTGCTTCTCCTTCAACTAAAATCAGCTCTTTCCCTGCACCATCTATTTTCTTGCTCTTTTCTCTGTACTCTGAAAGGGCCTTGCAGACTGGCATGACTATTCAACTCAGGGGCAAATAGTCCTCCGATCTGCCTTCACTTTGTGTGCTTGCAAGTTTATTTCCTGCTTGAAATATATTCTCCCTGTTTGTCGTTTGTGTGTTGGCAGCCCTTGTTGTGTCTGCCTGGCAACCAAAAGGCAGAAACCTGGTTTTCCTGGAGATCTGCACTTGATTTTACTTCCCCAGTCCAGATGATCTCCAGCCCATCTCCTGCGTCTTGGCTTACTGTCAAAACAAGCACTAGTCGGAGCCCTAGCCTTGTCAACTCTTAGTTACTTACTATTCACTCATTATCCCAACCATATTCCTGGACTTAGTTTTCTGCTGGTTCTTAAGGAGGTTTATCAACCTTCACAGAATTTCCATTTGCGTTCCACTAAGGACACCCCCTACCTCAATATCGGGACTAGTTATTTTTTGGGAAAGGAACATTTTTTTCTGTACCTGATGAGAGCTCTTATTCCAAACTCTCTGGTTCTCCAGCATTTTATCCTTTATGTCAAGAGGAGACAATGCTGACAAGCACTGCTCTCCAGAGACCAAAGGGTGGTGTTTCTGTGAAATCACAATAGCTTTCCATAAGCAGCCCCAATGCTTCCTTCCCTATCTGCCTGTTACAGAGAAATTGACCTGCTTTCTTTAAAACACTTCTTTTGCACATTGCCTATCAAGGATATCATTTTCCTATTTTCTTCTGACTCCCTCCATGTAATTTTCAACATCCACAAAGATGGCCAAGGCAAGGCTATGTACAGGAAAAGGGAGCCCAGCCTCTTTATGGCTTTTGGCTGGGAACATGGTCCTCATCTACCTGAAAGGACCTGGGGAATGGGAACACAAGAGTATAGGAAATTATTTCATTGCTAGTATTCTCTGGAAAAGGATCAATGCAAGGTCCTAGAGTGAGGCATATAGGCCTGCCTGAGGCCACAGACACAGGAAACCAAATTATTCATAAGACACAGATGAAGGCTGATACCAGGATATAGACATGGAACAAATTACCATTAGAACAGAGATAAGGGCAAAATTCAGGGAACCTGGTAAGACCAGTTCATTCTGGAACCCCAGGGATGATTGGAAGGGCCTTGTTCATCCCCATATTGCCTCTGTTCTCAAGTGGGTAATTGTGCCTCCTTAAAACAAGATGAAACCAAGGTTAAGCGTACCTTGTCAGACTGGTTCATTCTGAAACCCCAGGGATGAGAGATGAATGCCCTATTCAGGGATAATAGGGAAATAAAAAGGGAGGCCTTTTTTTCATTCTCTCCTCTGTTATCTCTTTACAGAAAGGTAATTGCAACTCCATACCACAGGACATGCCCCTCAGATGTATCCTCAAGAACTGGAAAAAGTTTGATCCTCCAAACTCTAAAAAAAGAAAGGGCTAATATTTTTCTGTAACATAGCATGGATTCGATACAAGCTCTGGAACCAGAAATCTTGGCTGTAAAATGGAATCATAAATTTTAATATGATATATCAACTGGAATTGTTTTGCTGCCAGTAGAGAAAATGGACATAAATCCCCAGTGTGCAGGCTTTCGTGGCCCTAGGAGACAATTCTGACCTTTGTTGGGCTTGTAAAATTGATCCAGCTATTATACCAGCCAAACTCAGCAACCTCCTCTGGTCAGTCTAGGAGACCCTTAATCAGGCTTGCCCAGAGCTCAATCCCTAGACTAGCGAAAGGTAGAACCTAGCTTAAACCCCATGGCCCCTTCTAACTCATCACTTCCAAGTCTTTCCATCCTGGAGCTTTTTCCTCCCTTTCTAGGGCTGTTCTCAGAACACCTCCCCTTTGGTTTATGTTCCCTTCAGGAGGTTAGTAGTCCCAGTTGGCCCACTAGGGTTCCAGCTCCATTCCGTATGCAAGACCTGAGACAGATTAGAGCAAATTAGCAAAGTGTATGGATGACTCTGACAAATACATTGAAGGGTTCTGTAAACTGGACCTAACATTTGAACTCACTTGGAAGGACCACAGTTATACTGGGCCACTTTCCAAGGGAGAATGTGACGACTCCATTATGGAGGCAGCCCAGCAATTTGCAAATGCAATGCACATGATTAACCCTGGTGGCTACTCTGTGGGGGCCACCACAATTCCCAGGTTGACCTCAGCTGGGATTGCAATACCCAGGGCAGTTATTTGGGCAACAATCCATGTATTCCTTTGTCTAATCGAGAGATTGAGAGCTAGCAGAAAAAAGCTTCAGTGAACTATATAAATTGGCCTTAATAAATCAAGGTCCTCTCGAAAACTGCACAATTTTTATAGAAAGGGTACACGATGCCCTCAGGAAACCTAAACGCAGAAACACCAGAAGGGCAACTGGTCCTAAAAGACTACTTGTTAATGTAGACAGCCCCAGATATTCAGAGGAAACTCCAAAAACTATCACTGGGCCCCAACATCCTTATGCCTGACATCCTCAAAATAGCTTCCTCAGTCTCTTACAAGTGGGGCTGGAAGGAAAAAGGAAGGGCTCGGTAAAAAAAGAGGCAAAACGAAAGGTGGCAGCTTTATTGGCTGCTTTACAAGTTCACTAGCCCCCTAGGCTGCCCTCAGAATACCCTCCCAGGTACTTGCCATTGGTGCAGGAAGACAGGCCACTGGGAGACAAACTGCCCTGATGGGGTTAATGAGAACAAACCCCGAATGGCTTGCTCCCTCTGCCAAAAGCTTGACCACTGGAGATAAGACTTCCCTGAGGTGCTGAAGGGCTCCTAGGACAGAATCCCAACCCCTGATGGCCTTGAGCTGAAGAAGCCCTACGGTCCAGCTGGCTCTCAGATCAAACATCATTATTCAAGGGATGGAGCCAAGGCCTACTTTGGATGTGGCAGGTAGGACAATAACTTTCCTTTTGGATCGGGTGCTCCCTGCTTGATGCTTACCTCTTTTCCTGGGCAATTATCCTCTGAATCTGCCAGGTAATGGGGATAAATAGGGTGGTCAAAACCTGGACGTTTACTTCTCCTCTGTGCTGCCTGTCAGGGGAGACTCTTTTCTCATTCATTTTTCGTGATGCCAGAATGCCCTAAGCCTCCTTTGGGCAGAGACATTGTGTTCAGACTAGAAGATCAATTAACGTTCTTTGCAGGGCCAACTCCTACTTTTCCAAGTGCAATCTTATGCCTCAAAGAGGCCACACAGGGATGAACTGCCCACAGACCTTCCCATTAACCCAGAAGTCTGGGCCACAAGAATAGCAGGGAAGGGCTATAACGTCAATGCCAGCAGTCATTCAGCTCAAGAGCCCTTCTAGGTATCCTTGCAGAAAGCACTTTCCTTTTCTACCAGATGCCAAAGAAAGACTTTGGCTCTTGATTAAGAAGTTTCTAAAATATGGACTGTAGTGTTACAGCGTACCCTGTAACATCCCAGTCTTACTCATTAAAAAGACCAATGGTGAACACAGGCTAGTCTAGGACTTACAAATCATATATGAGACAGTAGTCCCAATATACCATAGAGTCTCCACCTATAGGCAACTCTAGGGGAAATACCTCCAGATGCTCAGTGGTTTTCCATCCTACACCTCAAGGATGCCTTCTTTTGTGACCCGTTAGACCCGCTGTCCCAATTTCTCTTTGCATTTGAATGGGAGAATGAAAAATGGAGGCATCAACATCTCACCTGGAATCTTACCTAGACAGTGCTTCCATGAGATTTTAGAGATAGTCTATCTGTTTGGGCAAGCCTTGGCTAAAGATTTGCAGGACCTAACTCTTGTAGAGGAAGGGGGTGCATCTCCTACAGTATGTGGATGACCTATTAATCTGCTTACCAACAAGGCAGTTGGGAATCCAAAGAACATTTAGTCCAGACAGGGATTTTTCTTGCAGACCAGGTATACAAAGTGTCTAAGACCAAGGCACAGCTACTAAAACAGGGAGTCTAATACCTGGGAATAATTCTGACCCCTGGAGAACATAAGCTGTCCCCAGAATGGATACAGGTCATTCTTAAGATACCTACCTGGAGCACCTAAAAGCAACTTCAGGCTTTTCTGGGACACATGGGATATTACAGACTTTGGACACTGGGGTATGATGGAATTGTTAAGTCTTTATATCAGGTTCTAACAGAAGGGACTAATAGGGCCCCACTTCTCTGGGAGAGGGATCCAGAGCAAACCTTTAGGCAGATAAAAACTGCTGTCTCACAAGCCCTAGTCCTTGGGCTACCCATACTAACCAAAGCATTTCAGCTTTTCATCACTGAAAGGTAAACTGTGGCCCTAGGAGGTCTAACTCAAACCATTGGGCTAATCAAATGTCCAGGAGGTACTTTTCAAAGCACCTAGACCCAGTTGTACAGAAATAGTCACACAGTCTCAAGGATGTGGCCGCAGCGCTCCTACTTGAGGAGGTCTTTGAAATCACCGTGGGGCAATCAATCCAACTCCTAATATTCCAACAAGTTGGCCACTTATTGGACATAAAAGGGCCACAGTGGCTCACTGACAACAGATTGTTAAAGTACCAGGTTTTGTTATTGAAAAACCTACAGGTAACAGTTGAGTGGTGCTCGATCCTTAAGCCAGCCACCTGCTTGCTCCTACCAGGAGACTATAACCTGGGATATTCATGCTGTGAAGTACTCAGCCAAATTTATGTCAGCAGGGCAGACTTAAAGGACCAACCCCTCAGCGATCCCATAGAAATATGATTTTCAGATGGGAGTAGTTTTGTCTGCAATGGAACTAGATATGCAGGGTATGCTTTGGTGTACTTTTACCAAGTAACTGAAGCTAAAGTTTTATCCCTGGGGACTTCAGTGCAACTGGCTTAACTCATTGTGCTAACCAGAGCCCTAAAACTAGGGGCAGGAAAAAGAATAACCATTTTTACAGAGTCCAAACATGTTTTTTGATCCTTCCTACCCAGGCAGCTATATGGAGGGAAAGGGGACACTTCCATTAAGTGCAGTAAATCTTAGAGCTGCTAGAGGCTGTTTATTTGCTCCAGGAGGTGGCAGTAGTGCACTGCAAGGGACATCAGAGGGCCCCGATGAAACTGCACAAGGAAATAGCTTGGCTGACTAGAAAACTAAAGAAGCAGCTGTCCCAACGCTTACCTTCCTGGGAACCTTGCTACCTTCTCTCCCCTCTAAATTACCCCGACTCCAATACACCCAGGAAAAAATAGATTGATCACCCAATAGGATATCAAAAAGAAACAAATGGATGGCATACCCTGGGGGTACTTTTCCATCTGCCAAAGGCCAGGATGTCCAGGGCAAATTCGTAAGTGGGTGTTTAGCAGGAAGGACTGAAAAAGGCTATTGAACAGGCTTTTCGGAAGTGCTCCTTGTGTGGCATAAATAATCCCCAGAGAGGAAAGCCTCCTCCATTAATAAGTCCAATCCAAAGAAGAGGTAAATACAATACCCTGGAGACGGGAAGATGGACTTCACTCAGATCCCCACATGCCATAGATATAAGTACCTCTTGAACTGTGTAGATAATTTCACATGGTGGATAGAGACCTGTCGCACAAAGACTGAGAAGGCACAGTAAGTAGCTAAATTCCTCCTCAAGGAACTCCTTCCTCGATTTGGGCTTCCTTGGTCGTTGCAAAATGACAATGGCCCATCCTTCATTTCTCAAGTGACTCAAAAGTTAGTAATGCCCTTGGCATGAAATGATGCCTTCAATCTGCCTGGAGACCACAGTCTTCAGGAAAGGTGGAAGGAAATAACCAAACCTTCAAACACACCCTTAATAAACTGTGTCAGGAAACCACAAGTCACAGGTGGACCTCTGACCTCTAGCCCTCCTTTGAATCCATGTTACCCCAAGACTCCTTTACAATAAAACCCCTACTAGGCACTATATGGTAAACCATTCCTATGTTCTGACTTACAGCTAGATGAAGTAACTATCAAAGTCACCCAATATGTCTCTTTTACGGCAGGCTTCGAATAGGCCTCCAGGAATATGGGTTACAAACAAACCCAAAATTGAAAGAGGAGAAAGCTCAGCCTTTATACCCTCTAGGTGTACTAGTTCTCATGAAAACTTGGAAGGATGGAACCCTGTAATCCAACTAACTACTGCCTGGAATGTCCCCTTCACTGTTCTATTATCTACCCCCACTAGCTGTTAAATTCCCAGAGATTGCCAGCCAGATACACTACACCTAAGTGAAGTAAAGCTTTAGGCCAAGACAAAGGACTGAGATTGCTGCAGAGGTGACATTCTGGAGTTTTCTGATAGCTGCAGACTCACCCAAGAGTAGGAAGTCTACCTCTGGACTCTCCAAAATTTATGCCCTTCCCCTGTGAAAATCCATCCATCAATCCCGATATCTCCAAGTTCCTGCACTAACTCTAAGTCTAAAGTCTTATTTAAATATCATCAGTTCAAAGTCCAAAGTCTCATCATCTAAATCATTTAAACCAGTATGGGTGAGATTTGAAGTATGATTCATCCTGGGACAAAAATCTTCCTTTATCTGAGAACATGTAACACCAGACAAGTTATCACCTTTAACATTAAGTAGTGAGATAAGCATATAATAAATATCCACATTTCAAAAGGAAGAAATTGGAAGAAATAAAGAGGTTATAGTCCCTGAAAAAGTTCAAAACCCAGCAGAGCAAACTCCATCAGATTTCAAGCCTGAGAATCATCCTCTATGGCCCTGTGCTTTGTCTTCTGGGTCCACTGGTTGACCATTAATCTTTTGCTGTCCTGGACTCCAGCTGTATTATACATGGCATTCTCCCTGTCCATCTCTCTCTGTTTTCAAATCCCCCCTACTTTTTTTTTTAATAAAGGACACTAGTGATATTGGACTAAGACCCTATTCTACTCCAGAATGACCTCATATTAACTTAAATAATTTCACTTACAACACTATTTTCAAATTAGGTCAAATTCTGAGAGAATAGGAGTTGGAATCCCAACATATATTTTTGGAGGAATGAAATTCAACCCATTAAAAAATGTGCATTTGTAAGGCAAAATTACAAAAAAAATAGCTTGGAAGAAAATATGAAAATACTTTTAGACATTACGGTACATGAGAATTTTCTTAAAAGACTCAAAATCTTAATAAATTATGAATTTGTCTGCATTAAAATTAGATACTTCTACATAAAGAAACAATTATTTTGCCATATGATAACAAAATCTTCATTCTCAGAAAAGCATATAGAATTTGCATTGCCCAAGAAAGTAATAAAAATTTGATTATGTAGCAATTAATAATTACAGCAAGACTCTCACACATTAACAAAAAGACAAATTATTTTAAAATGTGGAAATACGAGAATTGAATTCACAGAAGGTGCTGAAAATCACTAGAAATCTGAAAACTGAATTTGAACAGGAGCTAACTAATCACTAATTTGATTGGTATTAAAATAAAAATAAAATACTGTCAGCATATAAGAATGTGTGATACATGACTTTCTCAGTAATCCTAAGAGGAATATAAATTGTTAAAGTCATCTTGAAAAACACCCAAAACTGAATGGTTCAAAGCAATAGTTATTTATTCTCATGGATCTGTGGGTCAGCTGAACCATGCTTTTGAAATAGTATTAGCAAAGCACAGATGACCAAGCAGTAAACATTTGAGGCCACATAAGGCTACGTGCAGAATTAGCACACTGTCACTTCTATCCTCATTATTGACCAAAGCCAACAGAAGTGCACTTAACAGTTTTTTTTTAATGAGAGAAACTAAAATTGTGTATCACAGCACATGGAAACAAGAAGGAATAAATAATGTTAACCAATAATTCCTTTGAAAGCAGTGTACTCTCCTGGTCACAATGAGAATATTTTAAAACTTAGTAAAACACAGTCATTGCATGACCCCTAATCTAATTATCTTAGCATGCCTGAAGTTTAAGATTCTGTAATCTATAACAGGTTTACATGAGTTCTTCATGATTCAAAGATTTGTGCATTGAGGAGCAAACCTTTCCCCAACATACAACAGTAGAAAAGGGAAAGTATATTCTCAATAATAACACAAATTAAAAAAAATTTGAGATACATATTAGTCACATGTCCATTTATTCATAACCTTTATAAAATCCTGATGGACAAATGATGCCATGTCTTCCTATCTATGGGGTATAAAATGCATTTTATATGCTGATTCTGCTTCCTGAGTCTACTTCACTATTCCATTATTCTCCAGGTTTCTTTGATCTGACCTCAGGAACATGCTTCTCTTTTCATCATTTTCTTTGACCATTTATAGAGAATTGTGAAATACGCGTTTTGGGGGATGAACCATTTTTTTTCTATCCTTCGTTCCTATAGAAAGTTGAAGAGCAAGATAATCTTTCTCAGCTTGAACCATCTCAGTCAAGGCATGATTTACATTTCCTTTTTTAAAAGAAATATAAATCTTGTAAACAATTTTTACATTACTTTTAAAATTTTTGCGGGTTTTCTACATATTTGATTTCAGTCAACTTTATTTACCACAACCTATAGTCATATTTTTAGAGCTATTTCTATTCTTCTAGATACAAGTAAAAGTAATGAAGTCACAACTGCCTTCAGCAAAACCATGTACTTACTCCTTTTTTAAATCTTTTTGCCCAAATAAAGATTAACTAGATGTCATCTTCATTATTTCACAGATGTTATCAAAATTATTCCCTTGACATTGATTATTTCTGTGGTTTAAGGCCATAACTTAACTTGAGACTATTTTATGACTGAAGAGATAGAAAATAAGAAACTAGTTTATATTCTCATCCATAATGTTCTCGGTTCTCTCCATTACCTCTTATTCTGCTTGTAATCTGTCCATTCTTTTTGGGCTTATCAATTTATTGTGGGTAGTTATATTATGTAGCAGGAAGCTCAAACTTTCACCATTTTGCATAGAAAGCATTTAAGCTTAAGTTCATTTGGTATTTTCTATTATTAATAGACAAAAAATGAAAGAACACACACACACACACACACACACACTCACACTTTGTGTATGGATTTATACCAGATCTTTCTTGCAACAAAACATCATGATGCTGTTATGCAGAATTTTCCAAAATTGAATAATCATAGAACAATTTTTTTTATTTAGTCTACATGATATTTTGATTACTGAGCTGTAGAAATATTCACTGGTTTTATGTTATAAATCAGAATATATATCAAAGAGTTTAAGCCACACTCTGTTTAGACATATACAGGTAAATATGAAATGCTTGAATGAAGTTTATGAATGCCCTCTTTTACATTTGTATAGGTTCTTTGTATTCAGTATGACAAAAAGCTAATTGTAATCTAATAATAATTATATGGAGCCGATGGGAATATAAATGTCATATGCATATTTTAGCAGTAATGCTTTGAAACAAATAGGTTTTGAATAGTGTAAAGCACAGAGCACTTGTAAATAACTAAACATCACTGGGTATATCCCAATAGAAGAATTTGCCTTTCATAAACACTGGAAAAAATAAACTTTCAAAACATAGAAGTTTTTTATGTAATTTATGTGGTTCCATGTGCAGAGTGTCTAAATTAAAATTTAAAGATTGAGCACAAATGTATGTAATACTATAAAATTAGTTTACTATAGAACTTTCTTAAAACACGTACTAATGCAGTAACTAAAAGTTAAAAAAAATCCTGAAACATTACAGATCCTTAGATAAAAGTTTAAAACATTTCCAGAAAAACAAATGGTCTCTTTTTAAACTCTGTTTTTTAACCTTCATTTCTGAAAATCTCTTTGTTTACATTGCATATATTTATAAAGTAATTTGAAAAATGTTTTTGCTCTAAAAGTTTACATACTACAACATCATTAATTACAGTTTTGCGCATTTCTTTAGTTTACTCCACCTGTGTTTAACAAAGAAGCCACCATCTCACCTTGAGGTAGGTATTCTATTTATATATAGAATTTGCTCCATATTGGAAACATTTAAGGTATTACTTGTTAGTCACTACTTAAGTTTCAAGATAGGGGTCCAAATCTTGAGTAAGTTAGTCTTTTATTCCATTTTATAAGCATAATATTAAAAATATTAAATATAAAATATTAAAGAGCCACATTGTTGTATTACTCTAGCCTTCCTAGAGTAATACAATCTCTGTGACTGGGCAACCTAGTATTGAATCCTGATTGCATGTTTTACTAAATTTACTGGGCAAGAGACTAAGCCTCTGCATCTTCTGCCTTCACTAATGAATAAGTTTGGTTATCACTAGTACATTGTTTAAAAAATTAGTTTTAAATTATTTCTCCTATATAGGTCTTTGTGATTCTGAGATTCTGCAAATTTCATTTCTCAATTATCAGCTAATTCCTGTTGGAATACAGGAGAAAATACTTGCCCATTTCCTTGCTGTTTCTGGCAGCAAGCTTCAGCAACAGCCTTTTCATTGAGAAAGGCAGTTGCTCCCGGTTTTCAACTTTTGTTTATTGTATTTATTTTTATACCACTCCCAGAATTAGGCATACTATGTTGTTCTTTCAAATTTTTGAGATATCACCACCAACAACCAGCTGTTACTTCTCCTCAGAGGTCTGAGTTTCAGCTCTCTGGTACCCCTGTTTCAGGCTTATATTTTGACAATTTTAACTACCCAGCCTGAGGGGGAATAGTGATCCACTGATCACTTACAGTGTTTGCTATTTCATATTTTCGGTGTTTCTTTTCTACTTTTTTTGATTCTCCAAAACCTTTATAACTACTTATTTATAGCAAACTATTTTAGTCTTAAAACTTAGTAAAGTTCTGCTTCCTAACAGGACCACGGATGATACTTCCTAAGGTTTTGTGAGAACAAAATTCATTTTCCTTTGTGAGGTAAATAAATGATGCTGTGGTCATCTGTGGTCCTATGGTCCTTTTATTATCAGATTAATTTTTTTGATTGTCAAAAGTTTATTAATTAACCTATTTCATTGTACCCAAATCAGTGCTCTTTCAATGGATGAGCTTCATGTTATATTGTTAAATCTCTGAACTAATTATGCATTTTAAAAAGTATATGTACACATTTTTAAATAAATTGCTTACTTTTTCTTGAGATTGTTATGATTATTTTACAGTGAGATATTTTACAAGCTTCACAATGTTTGACTGTTCCTTTGTTCCCTTGTCATTCTAAGCTATTAGGCACTTAAATAACCTATAGAAGACAGCCTTACTTTTTTAAATTCAGTGCTAATTAGGAAATAAATATAATTGTAAATTCTATTAGTCAAAATTTGTTCTCAAATATTTTTAGTTCTTGATATGCACTTATGCTTAATATTAGTTTAAAAGTAATAAAATAATTTCACACTTTTCAATTTTTTAAACTAAGTGAATGAAAATTCAGCATTTGCCAAAAGTTTACATTTACCCAGATTGCCATTTTTAGTGTCTTTTAAAAAAAAATGTCTAATCCATCCAAGCAAGTTATTTTGTGAACATTTACAGATAGATTCTAAAGTTTATATAAACAGGCAAAAGACCCAGATCAGTCAATATAACATTAACAAAGACCAAAGATTGACATTACCTAACTTTAAGCCCTACCATTAAAAACTACAATAATCAAGAGATTTTAGTATTGATAAAATAATAAACAAACTAATGCATAGACTGAAATAAAGAGTCTAGGAATAGACTCACACCAATATAGTAAACAAACTTTTGGTGAAGAAATAAAGGCAAATCATCAGAGGCAAGACTATATTTTCAGCAAATGGTACTGGGCTAACTGGATATCCACATGCAAAAGCACCACACAAAAACTAAATGTAGACAAGTATTTGACACCTTTCATGAAAATTTACCAAAATGGATGATAGACATAAATGTAAAATGCAAAATTATAAAACTTCTGAAGACAATCTTGGATTTGGTGATGAGTTTCTAGGTATTACAATTTACAACAAAACAGTAAAAAGTTGTTACAGTGGATTTTATTGAAATTGAAAACTACTTTGTTAAAATTAAGAGAATATAAATATGCACCACAGACTGGAGAAAGTAATTGTAAAACACATATCTGGAAAACATCTCTCTGATACATCCTTTATCAGATGTATTTGTACATTGGAAATATACAAAGAACTCAAAACTCAGCATAAAAGCCATCTAAATAAAATAAGAGCAAAAAGAAATGAACATATGAACACTTTGCTAAAGATGATATATAGAGGGCAGATAGACCTATGAAAAGACACTCAATATCATATGTCATTAAAGAATTGCAAATTAAAACAACTATGAGATACCACTACACACCTATTAAAATGACTAAAAACCGAAACACAGACAAGACCAAATGCTGACAAGAATGTGGAACATCAGGAACTTTAATTCAGTGTTGGTGAGAATTCAACATGGCACACAGCTGCTTTGGAACACAGTTTGGCCGTTTCTTTTAAGCTAAACATAGGCTTACAATATGATCCAGCAATTACGTGCTCCTACATGTTTATACACATTAGTTGAAAACTTATATCCACACAAAATCTTGAACATGGATGTTTATAGCAGCTTTATTCATAATTGCTCTAATTTGGAAGCAACCACAATATCCTTTAAGAGACGAATGGATAAACTCTATTACACAGACATAATGAAATATTATTCAGTGATAATAATAAATTAGCCATCAAACCACAAAAAGACATAAAAGAACCTTAAATACACATGACTCAGTGAAAGAATCGAGTCTGAAAAGGCTATATGTTGTATGTTTTCTAACTATATAATATTCTGGAAAATAAAAACTATAGAAATAGTTAAATAGTCGTTGGTTGCCAGGGGTTTGAAGAGAAGAAGAGAGGTATGAATGGGTAGAAAGAAGCACAGTTTTAGGGCAGTTAAAACATTCTATAAGATATTGTAATAGTGAATACATGATATTGTGCATTTGTCAAAACCCAAAGTACTATATAACACAGATTGTGAATCCTAATGTAAAACATGAATTGTAGTGAATAATAATGTATTAATAATAGTTCATCAATTCTAACAAATATATCACATTAATAAAAATACTAATAGTAGGGTAAATAGTACGTGGGGGGAGAGAAGCTCTATGGAAACTCTTTAAATTCTTCTCAATTTTTCTGTACATATAATGTTGCTCTGAAACATAAATATGTTAATTTTCTTTATAAAAGCCACGTATTTTCTGCTACCAGAAGAGGCTGGTTACTATATTGTACTATGTGTTGGTAGATATTTAGATAATGCATTCTCCTTTATTTACTTTTTGTTTTGGTTATTTAATGTGGAAAATATTAATATGTGTATATGTAGTACATAGATATTGCCGATAGTCCATCATAAATAAAAATTTAATTCTGAGTGATGGTGCCAGGTTACAGAGAATGTTTTATGGATACGTGTTTTTAAGATAAAGATAATGCTGTGGTACCATCATCAAAAATATAATATGCTTAAAGTATTCCCTTTTGCTTATTAGTGAAAGATTATAAATGTTCCATATTTTAAAATCACCTATCCCTTTGTAAATAAAATAATATATGAACAATCTAAGGGCGAAACATTTGTTTATGATTGAGATAAGTTTCTAATAGTAGAAAGGTATCTATATCAGTTTCTTAATGCTGTCATAACAAATTACCACAAACTAGATGGCTTAAAACCACAGAATTGTATTCTCTCTCAATTTTGGAAGCCAGAAGTCTAAAATCAGGATTTTGGCAGGACTATTCCTCTGAAGAAGCTAGAGAATTCTTCTTTGTCTCTTCCAAGCTTCTGGTTGTTACCCATAACCCATGGTGTTCCTTGCCTTTTAGCTGCATCAATCCAAGCCCTGCCAGTGTTGACAAAAAGTCTTTTTCCCCATGTCTTTCTCTAAATATTTCTCCTTTTTAAATAGAGACTTCAGTCATCGGATTTTGGGATCACTCTAACCACCTATGACCTTATCCAAACTTAGTTAATTATTATGTCTGTAAAGATTGCATTTTCAAATAAGTTTACATTCTGAAGTTTTAAGTAGAAGAAAAAAGAAATATGGGGGCATTTTTCAACCCCATATAGTACCCTTCAGTGATCCTATCTGTGTAGCTTTCTTACTTAGTACTGTCTTCTCATGAGTCTGAATGATACACCTTTTTCAGTTGATAGCATCATGTTTACTAATGTCTGCTTGATAGTTCATTCTAACTAGAGACTACAGGATAGACAATTTTATTCAGTGATTAAAGGTTGACTTTTAACTCAGTCTTAATTTGCCTTTTATCCCTAACTGAAAGTTAATTGTGTTTGTCAATGAAAAACAATTTTATATTAAGTAGGTTATAACTGAAGATAATGAAAAAGACTATTTTAGACAAGAGTGTTTATCTTATAGTTAATTCCAAATTTCTTAAGCTACTTAATAATCTCAACTTAGCTTGCATGTGGGTATTTTAATGCAATCTAAGTTTATAGTCTGTGCTAGAGGTCCTATCAATAGTACCATGTTTGTATGCCAATCTAATAAAATTTTCACTTTAAGTACAAAAATAAAGATGCAATGGCATATGAAAAGCTAAGGTTTTAACATATATTGGTTTCATTTATTGGATTATATATAATGAGAAAAAACATAATCTGCTTATGGACAATGCATTTATTATACAAATATATAAAGGGTCTCATGAATATCATACTTGTAAATGTGTTCCATAGTATTTTTTATTGTTTATTTTATTTTCACTGACTTATTTAAAGAACTCAGATTTAAAGTTGCCAGAGAAATTTTTAAGAGAAAAGAAATATCCCCAAGCTATATATCATTATCTGAGGACATATGTTTTAATATAAGTTGTTCTGTACCATGTTAAACAATATTTCTAATTAAAGTTAGTCAAAGTAACATTAAACAAATTCAAAATCATGCTATATTAATGTTCTTCCTACCTTTAAAGTTTATCTCAAAAGGTCCTAGGAAAAGTCAGCTATTTGCTGATAAGATTTACAAAAATTAACAGTAAAAATAATCTTGATAATGGATATATTACCAGCAAGTTTTCTATACCTTGCTTGCCACTGTTCACTCCCTGAAGTAACTTCCTATACAAAATGCATCTTTTCTGCTTCTCTAAGAAGCAGACATCCAGACAGCGTTAGATCCACAAGAGATTTATTGGAGAAAACGACTGTGAAGAATAAAGGAAAATCTTCAGACCATAAGCAGATTTGACCTGTGTGAAGAAGACTGGAAAGACAGTGGTTTGAGTAGAAAAATCCTCAGACTATAGTGAAGTTCTGAGAAAAATATGGCCAGGGTAAAGCATCCTCCAGTCAAAGTCACCTGTCAGAGGAGTCCTACTTCCCAAAGGAATGATTCAGAATCTTACAAGGCTCTGCTCAGTAACTGGCTGGGAGCAGCACAGAAGAAGGATAGCTCTGATATAGATGTGAGTCTACAGAAGCCTCAGCTGGATTCTGTCAGTCAACTATTCTCCCTAAAGCAAGAGATTTGAGTGGCTCATTTCCATGGCCACTACTCAGTAAGTACTACAGAGGAACTTTGTTTCCTTTTGTTTCTCCACCTCTCTCATCTATTTTTTTTTTTTTTTTGGCGGGGGCGGGGGGTGAGGGTAGCAGGGGGGGTGGGGGTAGCGGTGGGGGCAACGTCTTACTCTGTCACCCAAGCTGCAATGCAGTGGTGCAATCATGGTTCCCTGCAACCTCAACCTCCCAGGCTCAAGCAATCCACCTTGGCCTCTCAAGTAGTTAGAACCACAGGTTCTTGCCACCACACATAGTAAATCTTTATATTTTTAATTTTGTAGAGTCAGAGGTCTCATTACATTGCCCAGATTGCTCTCGAACTCTTGGGCTCATGCAATTCTCCTGCCTTGGCCTCCCAAAGTGCTGGGATTACAGGCATTAGCCACTGTGTAAAGCCTATGTATATATTTAGCAAAAGAGGAGAATCTTGCTGAGTCTTCTGAAATGACATTTTTACATCTTTCTTTTGATGCAGACTTTGATGATTATTTATGGGTTCTTTATTCCATAAATTGACATTTTTTTAATTGTAAAATATTAAACTACCAAAATTCCAGAGAATACTTCAAACAATTTCTAGATACCTAAGATTTATCTTTATTGTTTATTTGAACTTTTGGGCCAGCCATTTTCGTCATCCTTTAGGGAATGTTTTATTTCGATCCTCCTGTCTTAGCTCCAGATTTTTTCCCTTAATTTTATTCTAAAGAATATGAGTGGATTACTCAGGCATAAAAGGTTACCATAATGCTTAAAGTCAGATATCTTCTACTCTTCTTGTGTTAAAGCATTATAGAAGAATTTTACATCAAAATTCAGATGAAAACATTAAAAAGTGGTTATACAAATGAATTATAAATAACCTTCTGATTGTGTTTAAAAACTATGCATTCTCTCAGATAAATAATATCTATTACAATACATTTTAGTTATATAAATATTTAAAGATCACTGAATTTAATAGTAATACATCACTTCTAGTTTATTATTTTAATTATTATATGATTATGTTATGGTATATCCACAAATGGGTTGGAATTAATCTCTATAAAATTTTAAACTAGAAAATTTTAATCATATAGCTCCTCAAAATTAGATTTGTGTATCCAACATACAAAACTTGGATGGAGTATAATTTATTCAGAGGGTGATTTCTAACTATCAGTGGGAGTATCCCTCATTTATTAAAGCAATTTATTTAATGAATTCTCAAAAAATTCTTCCTTGGGTTGAATATGCACAATTTTTATCCAGTGAAAATTAGATATCTCCATCTCAGGAAGTATTTTACCTAAAAATAAAAGACGATATTGTCTTTATACTACTTTTATTATTTCTGATTCTTTTTGTTATGTTAGATAAATGATCATTATGGTCTTGTTGCAGGTTATTCACACTGAAGCCTATTTCAATTGACATAGAGCGAAATCATGAGCAAACTCCCATTCACAATTGCTACAATGAGAATAAAATACCTAGGAATACAACTAACAAAGGATGTGAAAGACCTCTTCAAAAACTACAAACCACTGCTCAAGGAAATAAGAGAGGACACAAACAGATGGAAAAACATTCCATGCTCATGGTTAGGAAGAATCAATATCATGAAAACAGCTATACTGCCCAGAGTAATTTATAGATTCAATGCTATCTCCATCAAGCTACCATTGACCTTCTTCACAGAACTGGAAAAAATCACTTTAAACTTCATATGGAACCAAAAGAGAGCTCACATAGTCAAGACAATCCTAAGCAAAAAGAACAAAGCTGGAGGCATCACACTACCTGACTTCAAACTATGCTACAAGGCTACTGTGATCAAAACAAGATGGTACTGGTCCCAAAACAGAGACATAGATCAATGGAATAGAACAGAGGCCTTGGAAGAAATATCCCACATCTACAACCATCTGATCTTTGACAAACCTGAGAAAAACAAGCAATGGGGAAAGTATTCCCTGTTTAATAAATGGTATTGGGAAAACTGGCTATCCATCTACGGAAAGCTGAAACTGGACTCCTTCCTTATACCTTACACTAAAAGTAATTCCAGATGGATTAAAGATTTAAACATAAAACCTAACATCGTAAAAATCCTAGAAGAAAACCTAGGCAAAACCATTCAGTACATAGGCATAGGCAAGGACTTCATGACTTAAACAACAAAAGCAATGGCAACAGAAGCCAAAATAGACAAATGGGACCTAATTAAACATAAGAGTTTCTGCACAGCAAAAGAAACAATCATTAGAGTGAACTGACAACCAACAGAATGAAAAAACAAATTTTTGCAATCTACCCATATGACAAAGGCCTAATAGCCAGAATCTATGAAGAACTAAAGCAGACTTACAAGAAAAAAACAAACCCATTCAAAGGTGGGTGAAAAATATGAACAGACACTTTTGAAAAGAAGACATATATGAGGCCGCGAAACATATGAAAAATGTTCATCATCACTGGTCATCAGAGAAATGCAAATCAAAACCACATTGAGATACCAGTTAGAATGGTGATCATTAAAAAATCAAGAGACAACATATGCTGGAGAGGATGTGGAGAAAAAGAAACACTTTTACACTGTTTGTGGAGTGTAAATTAGTTCAGCCATTGTGCAAGACAGTGTGGTGATTCCTCAAGGACCTAGAAATAAAAATTCCATTTGACCCAGCAATCTTATTGCTGAGTATATACCCACAGGATTATACATCATTCTGTTATAAAGACACATGTACACCTATGTTCATTGCAGCACTGTTTACAATAACAAAGACCTGGAACCAACCCAAATGCCCATCAATGATAGACTGGACAAAGAAAATGTGGCACATATACACCATGGAATACTATGCAACCATAAAAAAACTATGAGTTTGTGTCCTTAGCAGGGACATGGATGAATCTGGAAACCATCATTCTCAGCAAATGGACACAAGAACAGAAAACCAAATACCACATGTTCTTGCTCATAGATGGGTTTTGAACAATGAGAACACATCAGCCCAGGGAGCGGAGCATCACACAGTGGGATCTGCTGGGGGGGCTAAGGGTGGGACAGCTGGGGATAGGGTGATTGCAGAGGGATAACATGGAAAGAATGCCAGATATAGGTGACGAGGGGATGGAGGCAGCAAACCACCTCACCGTGTGTGTACCTATGCAAAAATCCTACATGATCTGTACATGTACCCCAGAATCTAAAGTACAGTAAATAAATAAATAAATAAACCTATTTCAATCAACATGATTTTTTTTTTTTTTTGAGGTAGCGTCTCACTCTGTCAGACAGGCTGGAGTGCAATGGCACCATCTCGGCTCATTGCAACCTCCGCCTTTTGGGTTCAAGCTATTTTCTTGCCTCAGCCTCCCAAGTAACTGCAATTACAGGCACACGCCACCATACCCAGCTAATTGTTTCGTATTTTTAGTAGAGACAGGGTTTCACCATGTTGGCCAGGCTGATCTCGAACTTCTGACCTCAGGTGATCCACACCGCCCGCCCCCCCCTCCCCCCGCCACAAAGTGCTGGGATTACAAGCATGAGCCACCATGCATGGCCAACATGATTTTTTTTTTAATTCTTGCTATTTTATTGACATGAACATGTTGCTAAATTCAAACAGAGCTCTAACACTTAACAGTTATGTAAACTTGGGAACGATATATATATATTTTTAACCAGTTTTGATAATATTTAGGTATATCCCTATGATGAAGACTACTAATGCTAACCTAATATTTGTTTTTCTCCTGATTTAGAATAAGATAACATTTAAGATAATATAACTCCAATTTCCTTTCACACTACCTATGGTTGAGTATAAGATGGCTTTTGAGATATAGGAAAAGAGATGTGTATAAAATTCAGGATTTTTTTTTTAAGATATAGCTTGTGTCTCTTTTATTCCCCCCTTTCTTTTTCTGTTAGACTAAAATGTAGATGTAAAGTCTAGAGCATCCAAATAAACCTTGAGGGGACTTGGAGCATATAAACTCTGCAGGATGGAACAAAATAATAGAAAGTTATGTCCTGGAAGATTTTATGGAATATAGCTTCAATACAAGCTCTGGACTAACTTTTGTTCCCTAAAAATAGTAGCAAATTGAAACCATTATACTTTATTTTTAGATCTCCATCTTCTTTATTTTTGTATAAGTTTCTCAATTATATCTATCAGAATATTTATAGAGACAAATTATTGATCCAGGCTCCTATAATCAAATCTTGCTTTTAACACTAATAATAGCTATGTAAACTTGGACAAGACATCTTGCCTATTTGTGTCTTGGTTTTCTCACTGAAAAAATAAAGATGAAAATTATACCTATTTCTCTGGGTTTGCATAAACCCTTAAAATGGTACTTTATATGAATTAATTGATACATGATAATTGTTATTCAGCAGTTGTTTTACAAGTATATTTATAAAGAAGATCATGAAATTAAAGTATAAAAACTACATAGATAAAATGTAATAACTTTTATAATTTATGCTATATGTTTCTATTCATTTATTTAATAATTCAAGGAATAGTTTATTCAGTGTTTAATATATAACAAATGTATTAGAGAATTAAATTAGAAAAAAATAATTACTTTATATTACTTATTTTCTTGTTTATTTTGCAAAAATATTGAATGTTTTTGTTTCTATTTTTTGCTTATTCGTATGTTCTACAGTGAACACATATACGTGAGTAAAACATTAAAACATGACATTTTAGATAAATTTATATTCAACTACATGCACTAAAATGGTTATTTAATTCCTAGGTTGTTTTTGCCACCACATATTTAGGCCAGGAATGATCTAATTGGTTACATATTACATTTAAAAATAACAACGAAGACTTTAGAAAATTCAAAAGGTGATAATATTATGTAGTGTTTTAAGATACAGGATTTCCTGTTTTGCCAAATCATGGCCTATATGGAACTTTTGTTTTGTTACTTCCCACACACAAGCTGTGTTAGAGATGTGGCTTGTTCATTCTTTCCCTAAGGACATGCTGTGCTTATCACACACCTCATTTCATACCATTGTTCTGCCAAGCCATCTTGAGGTGTGTCTTTGTTTATTTTTTAAATGCACTTTATGTTTGTGGTAGACCTTTAACAGAGAGCAATACCTCCTTTTATTTTTAATAAGCTTGCTTTAAGATATAGATATAATGCATTATGCTAAAGTAATATATTCCTACCAATATATTAAAATGACGTTGAAACTATCAACAATTATCTGTAGATTTTTAAACTTAGTGTTATGAAACAATTAGTGATTCCCATGTTATAGGTGAACTGTGATCATATTTATATAAGAACACAAATTATATTTTATTTGAGGTATACAATCCTATTGTAATGCATACATTCACAAATAGAACTACTAAGATAAAGAGAAAATACAAATGTTTGCCAATATGGGTATGTTTTTCTCTTATGCTTTAAAAGTGGTCCAAAAATGTCTTATCGGAAATCTATGGCAACATTCTTTTAAAAGAAAAAAAGAAAGGAAATATCAAACTGGTGTTTAAAGACAGAAAAGAAAGCAAACAAAGCTCTGTTCTGTACATGTTCATGGGTAAGTTCACATGCTTTCTCTCTCTTTCTGTTTTTCTTTTTCTCTTTATTAAACTAAAGTTTTAAAACACGTTCCTTTCTTGGTGTTCTAGAAAAGGGAAAAAACAGATGGCACTATGAATAAATTAACTGAAGAATGGAATCTTCAAAAAAAAAAAAAAAAGAGAGAAGAAACCCATTCAATATTTACACTGTTAAAAAAAAAAAAGAAAGGGGTAAGTTCCTGGATTAAAATGGAATCAGTTTCTTTCTACTTTCATGTAAAATATTCCCAGAACATAAACACATGAAAATTTATTTAAAGTACTATATCTAAGATGAATAGAAAACTTGATGGAAATTGAGATAAATATCAATTAATATAAATTAGTTATAAACACCATCAGTGGCAGATTGTCTCATCACCTCATGAGACATGGTGGCATGAGTGTTTTTGTTGTTGTTGTTTGTTTGTTTGTTTTCTACTCTCTGCTCTTGCTTCAGAGAAATCAGAGTTTGTGCCAAACAGAAAACTTGGGAATCATCTTTCATCTCTCTCCTGCTGCTACCTTTTTAAAGTAAATACCTGTTCTAGGTGACTGTTTCCTAATCTTGTCTCTTCAACATTATTTGACATATTTTCAAAAACTGCAACTTCTACCAATTAATGTGGCAGGAAATATCAAGTGTTTGGTGATACCATATTCCATCCAGAAAGGTGTAAAATTTAACAATAAAGTTCTTTTTAAAATTATGGTTTAAGTTCTAGGGTACATGTGCAGAATGTGCAGGTTTGTTACATAGGTATACACGTATCAGTGGTTTGCTGCACCCATCAACCCGTGATCTACGTTAGGTATTTCTCCTAATGCTATACCTCCCCCATTCCCCTACCCCCTGACAGGCCCTGGTTTGTGATGTTCCCCTCCCTGTGTCCATGCGTTCTCATTGTTCAGCTCTCACTAATGAGTGAGAATATGCAGTGTTTGGTTTTCTGTTCTTGTGTTAGAAGTTATCTAGACAAGTAAGAGGCAGAAAAGTCTGGATTACAATGTCAGGTCAAGATTATATGAACTCTCATTTGCTGCCTTTCAGTGCTTTAGTCTCAGGCAGTGGAGACAGGAGAAAATCATATTTTGTGCAACAGATACTCTGGCAGTTGAAATGAGAATCTGCATATTACACCGCTTTTTACAAGTAGTTTTGAGAAGGACCTCACCCCCACCTAAGTGCACAATGAAATACCCAGAGTCAAACAAGCAAGCAAAGAAAGCATAATTAACTCTTCTATCTGGCAGATGAACACATGAGGTTTCTTCTGGATAAAAACTAATAATAGTAAATGAAGGAAACTTAACAGACTTGTGATAAAACATCGTAGAATATAAGCGGAAAAATGTCCAGATACTAGGCTATGGGTTCAAACAGGACAGAATGACTGTATAAATTATGTAAGGGTTTGTAGTGATTGTGTGGTGATGGAATGTATGTAATTAAAGTAGAATATAAAATTTAGCACATGTGGAAAATAAGAAAAAGAGATAAACTGTAGAAATGATTCAATCCTGGATGTTTGAGAGAATGATGCTACCAAAAATTCAAACGTGGCTAACAAAATAAGATGTGAGAGGAAAATGAGTTTTATAATATAAATATGTAGTAGTAGATACTATTTCTTTGCTTACATGTTGGTAAAATTATGTTTCTGATTTAAAAAGAGCATCAAATAATGGCTTGTTGGATACTTTTGTTTGAAAATTTTGACAATATTTTATTGCAGGAAAATAATTGTTAGACAATGGTTTAGTCTCTTCTAAATTATACAAGAAGGTGTCCTCTAAGAGTAAGATGCAAAATTTCACAAGAGAAAAAGTTGATTTCAACAAAAAATTAACAATGAGAAATGGTATAAAGGGCTGGAAGCTGATCTTTGAGTCTGTTTGACCATGCATTTCTCTTAAATTGTCACATTTGCGATTGCAAAACGGAATGCCAATATTTATTCATATTTTAAAAAATAATATAATGAAACATGAATCTAAAGTGCAAAACTTTGCATGTTCTTTGATTATAATTTATTATATTTTAATTATACATATTTTAATCATATAACTGTTATCCCTTCAATCCTATCAGGCAGATTAATCACAACCAATTATCTTTATAATATAATGGTGCCAAGATTTTTAATAACTTCCACAAAAATAGGGAACTTTTATGAAAATATATTTAAGTTAATCATTAGCTCTGAGCAGAAATAATCCTTCTTTTATAATAATTTTCAAAAAGGAACAGATTGAAATAGAAGTAGCTATAGGCAATATAGCCCATAAGGATTTCTCATCTGCCATAGGTGAAACATACATTGTCCTACTCCATTGACTATTTCCCAACTCCACTGGCCTTATTTGCAATGCTGAACCCACCAAAATGATTTACACATTAGAATATTTGCTGGGTGTATTAGTCAGGGTTCTCAGGCGGACAGGACTAATAGCATAGATGTATATATTAAGGGGAGTTTATTAAGGAGTACTGACCCACGTGATCACAAGGTAAAGCCCCATATTAGGCTGTCTGCAAACTGAGGAGCCAACAAAGCAAGTCTGAGTCCCAAAACCTCAAAAGTAGAGAAGCTGAAGTGTAGCTTTCAGTCTACAGCCAAAGGTATGCGAGCCCCTGGCAAATCACTGGTGTAAATCCAAGAATCCAAAAGCTAAAGAACTTGGACTCTGATGTCCAAGGGCAGGAATCATTCAGCACAGGAGAAAGATGAAGGCTGGAAGACTCAGCAAGTCTAGTCTTTACAACTTCTAGCCTGTTTTATTGTAGTCAAACTGCCAGCTAATTAGATGGTGCCTACCCAGATTGAAGTAGTGTCTGCTTCTCCCAGTCTGCTAACTCAAATGTTAATCTCCTTTTCCAGCACCTCACAGACACACCCCAAAACAGTACTTTGCATCCTTAAATCCAATCAAGTTGACACTCAATATTACCATTACACTGGGATTACTATTCTGTTACATCAATGATGAATGATTTCTAACAATTAGCTGAAAAATGCCATGTGCTATTCTCAACAATATCTTAGATCCTCTCTGGCACACTATAGAAATTCAACAAATATTATTTGAATGAATTATTAAGTATATGAATTAATTAGACTGTTAAATAAGCAGAGATGGAATAAGTAGTGAACATGTTCTTTTAGCTCAGAGAAATTTGTTATTACCCATCTTCTGAAGCCTGTTTTTGTCAATTCATCAGACTCATTCTCTATCCAGCTTTATTCGCTTGCTGGTGAGGAGTTATGATCCCTTGGAGGAGGAGAGGTGTTCTGGTTTTGGGTGTTTTTATCTGTTTTGCACTGGTTTCTCCCCATCTTTGTGGATTTATCTACCTGTGGTCTTTGTAGTTGGTGACTCTCGGGTGGTGTCTCTGAGTGGGCGTCCTTTGTGTTGATGATGAAGTTATTTCCTTCTGTTTTTTATTTTTCCTTCTAACAGTCAGGCCCCTCTGCTATAGGACTGCTGGAGGTCCACTCCAGATACTGCTTGCCTGGGGATCACCTGTGACTGCTGCAGAACAATAAAGGTTTCTGCCAGTTTCTTCTTCTGTTATCTTTGTCCCAGAAGGATACCCAGCAGATGTCAGCCTGAGCTCTCCTTTACAAGGTGTCCCTTTGGATATATGGGGGATGGGGAGCTGCTTGAGGAGACAGTCTTTACCTTATAGGAGCTCAAGTGCTGAGCTGTGAGCTCCGTTTTTCCGTTCAGAGCTGCTGGGCAGGTACGTTTAAGTCTGCTGCAGTGGAACTCATAATGGCCTTTTTTCCCAGGTGCTCTGTCCTGGGAAGTAGGGGCTTTATTTTTAAGTTCCTGACGTGCTGCTGCCTTTTTTCAGAAATGCCCTGCCCAGCTAGGAGGTAGCCTAGTCACAGTCTGCCAGCAGAGGTGCTGCAGCTGCTTTGGGCTCTCTCTAGCTGTTGTGTGAACTTCCTTGCGGTTTTGTTTATAGAAGTATAGCTGGAACTGCCTCAGTAATGACAGTCTGCCTCAGTAACAGCAGATTGCCTTGGTAATGACAGACTGCCCTGGTAATGGCAGACTGCCCCGGTAGTGGCAGACTGCCTTGGCAGTGGTAGACTGCCTTGGTAATGGCAGACACCCTTCTCCCCAAAGAGCTGGACTGTCCCGGGCCCAGCTGTGTTTGCTGTGAAACTCTCAATCCAGAGCGTTTCAGATTGCTGGTACTTGTAGGGGTGGGACCCGCTGAGCCAGATTACCTGGCTCCCTTTCAGCCCCCGTTTTTGCAGTTTAATGGGTAGCTCTGTCTCTCACGCGTTCCAGGCACCAGTTAAAATGGCTGCCCAGATTTGTATGAGTTTTTGTGTGGAGACCCACTGTGCCAGCTGAAACAGCCATGCTGGAAACTTGTGGTGCTTTTCAACCTTGGAATCTCTGGTCTGTGGGCAGTAATAACTCATTTGGAAATGTGGTAATCACTCACCCTCTGTGTTGTTCTGGCTGGGGATTGCACTCCAGAGCTGTTCCTATTTGGCCATCTTGGATCCCCTCACAGGCATATTTTTAATAATATATTTTATTTTCTTTTGGGCAGATTCCCAGTAGTGAGATTGCTAGACTGAACAATAATTCTATTCTTAGTCCTTGAAAAATCTCTATACTCTTTTCCATAGTGGTTTTACTAACTTATATTCCCATCAACAGTGTATAACAGTTTCCTTTTTTCCACATCATGCCAACATATAAATTTCTTATATGGCTTTCCTAAATATTTATCAAAGAACTAAAAGCATATGTTCAATAAAGATTTTTATAAGAATGTTAAATAGTAGCTTAATTTACAATACCCCAAATTTGGAAACAACCAAAAGGAGAAGGAATAAACTGATCATGGAATACCACTCAGCCATGAGGAATGAGCTACTGATGCATGCAGAAACACTGATTAATCTCACAGGTATAATGTTGAGTCCAACCAAAAGAGTTATATAGTATGATTCTATTTATATAAAATTCAAGAAAATACAAATGTTACATATGCTACTTAAAATCAAAATATAGTTTGCCTTGAGGAGCAGACATTGCCATTAACTAGAAAGAGTCAGGAGGGAACTTTCTGGGATGCTGAAAATGCTCTTAACTTTGATTATGGTGGCAATAACTACAATATATATTCCTCAAGTCTCCTGAAACTGTGCAAGAAAGATCTGAACATTTCATTGTATATCAACTATGTTTCTCTATAAAATAAATACCATTAAAGTAATTGAGAACTGAAGACCCAAAAGATATTTAAAAAATAGGCAAAAACCATAAATGACCACGGTTGATCCTAAAATAAATAATTTGCTCAACCTCAGTTACAGTAAGATAAATGTAAATTAAAATTACTTATAATATGTGTTTTTCACCTTTTAGGTAGTCAAGTTTCATAAGACTGACTACACATTTTGCTGACAAGACTGGAAAAGTAAAAGAAAAACTTTCATATGTTGCTGGTGAGAGTGAACAATGGTGCAATCCTTAAGGAGGAAATTTGGAAAAAATTTATGAAACTACATTTGCTTTTAGTCATTGGTCTAGCTATTTGCCTTCTAGGAATTTATCCTGAAAAGGAACATACACTAGGACAATAACAACAAAAAAAACATATACAGAAATTTATTCATAGGACCAATTTTACTAAAAATATGTTGAAAATCATCTAGCAGGATACACAGGTTATTGACTAGAGAAATAGTTATAGTGCTCCATTAGAATACTATGCAGCTATGAAGAATTAAGAAAAATCTTTGTGAACTGATATAAAATGATTTTCAGACTGTAATATTAAGTTAAAAAATAAGGTAAGACTCAGCTTATATGATATGCTACATTTTATCAAAAATGAAAATGAAACTATATTTTAAGTAGAATTTTATACACAAACAATATGCTTTGGAAACTAATAAAAATGCTTACAAGAGGCAAATTGAAAGTGTTAAATAACTGGATAAAGTTTTTTTGAATATATTTTATCCCTTGATTTTGAATTTTGAAACATTTTATCTTATACATCAAAACATTAAGTTAAATTTATTACAGAAAGAAGTAAAAATTAACATTCTTGTGAACAACTGCTCATGTTCTGGTGAAAAGAGATATAAATGTGGAATGGGAAAGGGAGAGAGTGATATTGAATTACGATTTGATTTGGAATTAAAGGCATTGATGTGAAGTCATTATATAAAAGCATGAAAATAGACTCCTTATCAGCAATGAGCAAAATTTGAGACAACTGTAGGTACTATTACCTACTAAAAATAATAGTGTTTGTTGTAGAAATGACTGGTTTCAGGTTTGTGCCAGAGGAATTTGAAGTAAATTGGAATCTTTTGTTGTCTAAGAAAGTGAGAAAATGCTCCCCTACTAGAGGGGATCTGTCAAAAAGACATTGGAGTCAGATTAAACAGCTCCACTGGACAAGTATGATTATCAGAATGAATAATAACAAAAATGAAATCTAAATCTAATATAGATTTACAAGTCCATACTTTTGCTAAATTAAAATAACAATTAAAAAGTGAGAAAAGATAAAAGGAAAAGCTTTCCTTAAGCTTCTGCACAGCAAAAGAAACAATCGTTAGAGTGAATCGGCAACCAACAGAATGGGAAAAAATGTTTGCAATCTACCCATCTGATAAAGGGCTAATATCCAGAATCTACAAAGAACTAAAACAGATTTACAGGAAAAAAACAAACAAGCACATTCAAAAGTGGGCGAAGGATATGAACATTGGCCTCATTTATGCCTTCTTTTGTAAAGTTTCTGTTCTTTGTAGATTCTGGATGTTAGCTGTCTGTCAGATGAGTAGATTGCAAAAATTTTTTCCCATTATGTTGGTTGCCGATTCACTCTAATAATTGTTTCTTTTGCTGTGCAGAAGCTTAAGGAAAGCTTTTCCTTTGCAATCTACCCATCTGACAAAGGGTTAATATCCAGAATCTACAAAAACTAAAACAGTTTTACAAGAGACAAACAAACGAACCCATTCAAAAGCAGGCGAAGGCTGTGAACAGACACTTTACAAAAGAAGGCATATATGAGACCAACAGACATATGAAAAAATGCTCACCATCACTGGTCATTAGAGAAATGCAAAGTAAAACCACATTGAGATACCATCTCATGCCAGTTAGAATGGTGATTATTAAAAAATCTGGAGACAACAGATGCTGGAGAGGA